>JARQTH010000401.1:592619-691938 GCA_030142595.1 Trachelus iudaicus | reverse complement strand
TATTTCAATTTGAATGTAATTTTTTTTCGATATTCTACAATTTCAATACAATTTTTATCTACTCCCTATATTCTGCGGGATTTTGATTTAGTCTCAATTTTATATTTTGAACAAGTTTTGAAAGTCAAGATCCAACGACATTTAGTAGCGTTTAGAAAGCTTCATTAAATGTTTTGAATTTTCAATATTTCCGTGCAACTAATTTTTTCCTTCTTCTTCTTTTTTGGCATTGTGACCTCGTAGAGGGCCAACTTCCATGGAATCAATTGCCACTACCGTGCTTCTGTACGAATGCTTTTGCGAGGAGCACTTTTCTTTAGTTCGGTGGCTCGAAACACAAGGAGCTGCGGGAAAAAAAAAGGGAGGACAATGATTTCGAAAAACTAAACCTCTTTATTAAAATTATGGCCAAAGCAAAGTACAGGCAGGACTTGCGAGAATATAAAAATAAAATCTCGCCGTCCTTGACGATCTTGCTTGTATCTGTACTTGTCACGGAAATATGTAAGGAGAAAGGACAAAAAAAAGTATATAATAAATGTATGTTACTACGTCACTTCCTGTTATTACACGTTATATAAAGCTACTAGGCTTACGCATTAGGCGACTCAATATGAGCCAATTGGGATGCAGTAAAATTAAATACAAAGATCTATGCTTTTCATGGGCATTCTTATCCTACTATCGAACCATGAAATCAATTCAACCTTGAGATTGTCTATGGCGTATAACGTAAAAAAAATGTCTCTCAATCTAGGTTCGATTTCATGACTCAATCATATATGGCTACAATTATGAACCTTAAGATTAATTCCGGGCGCGAATCACGATGAACTATTTACAATATTCCGTATCATGGCACTACGTCGTTTAATGGAAGCACGAAATTATTTTCGGCGTATCACTATATATATACACAGACGACCTTTTTGATTTCATGGCTTATTCGGCTCCTACTACAGAAAGAGCTACTTGAACCCCATTTGACAGTCACGTGATGTTTGACCAATTTTTCAAATCTCCTACACAAGCAATAAATTACGAATTAAAGAAAAATTCATCCGTAAAAAATATATAACGCGAGCGGTATAACATTGTTATTTTAATAAGTGTTGTTTTAACATTCCCGCTGGGATTTTTCATAATATTTTCAAATTATATAACCGACAGTGGCTTTGAAAAAATAAAAGAAAGATCACGAAACTCCAATGGCGATCAAGGCGACATACAATGTCTCACTTAATATTAAAATACATAACGAGAGTACACAAAATACTATGAGTACGTGAGAGAACTTTATACAGATGCACGAAATTGAAATGCCCAAGCGTTCGCTCCTCCTTCTATTTACAGCGAAAGAATGAAAGAAAATGAGGAGAGTAAACTAAAAAAAAAAAAGATTCATTCGAGTAATAAACATTCCTCTCGAAACCAAGATTTCGTTCGCGTTCATATAAAAATTTGTCTCTTAATCATGTGGGAGGCTAACACATTAACCCACGAAAAATTGCATAATCTCGTACATGCATTGTTTTCTAATTTCATACTTCAATAAAATACTGATACTTTTGTTCCTAATTAATTGATTTTGTTGTATACATTTGTTGTTGCCATCGCGCGCACGTAATGCTCTTGCGTTCGCGTGGCAACTGTATTTTCCTCTTTCTCCTCTACGAACTCTTGGCTCGGGATATTGAGCAACGCCATTGAGAGCACTTATTAATCAAGATGCCAATTGTTATTAAGAGTTACTAACAATGTAACACTCTGACTTGTCGAGGTACTCATCAGTAGTCTCTGAACTTGAAGATTCAAGCAAAGTATTTCTATTCGCTGAGTTCAGAGACCTCGTCTTCTAGTTCCTCTGGTTAAACTTTTTGATACACTCGACTGTCGCTTAGTATGAATTATAATCGCGGCCCTACTTTTAATTAAGTAGAATAAACAATGTGTTCACATTCTTAATGAACGAATGTATAAAATTTGTGATTAAAAATAAACCATATATCTATTATAGTCAACGCTTATTGCTATTGTGTTGAGTTTAAACTTTTCAATAATATTTGTCCTGATCCAAGTCGGCCCGAATATGCGGCTGACCATGACTGTTACGTTTAAGAGTTGCTGATTCGTAATCTAAACTTTTTGGATATAATTTTGGACTTCCCAGACCGTTCACGTTGGGATTGTTCTTAGTGCGAAGAGTACCGTTTCCGTTGGTGCTTCCAGAGAAACTGGGCTGTCGTTTTGTATTTACCTGAAATCCAGAGATGTTCACTTTGTTAATTGTCCGCTATCAGGATAAACTGAATGCTCCATTTTCTCTTATAGGATTTCCTTGTCAACTTACCTCCTTCAGTGGAACCGTTACGTACGGATTTTGCTTGCTGATGTAATGAGGACTACCCGGTACACGTGGCTTCCGGCGTCTGACGTACAAGAAACATAGAACGGCAGTGAGCCCTAGACCAATTATAAAGCCGGCAATGCAACTTCCGACAACAGCGCCAACGGAAATACCAGCCTTCTCTACGCTGGTAGGAAGAGCACTTGCTATTTCTGCAAGATAATATATATAAATGTACTTTAAACGAGGATCAAACTAATTTTTGAAATTAATATCTTATTTTACTCACCGTTATCCATCCAATCAGGATTACAGTCACGAACTTCCTGACTAGGTCCATGGCAGGCTCCGATCCCTGGTTGAAGCAGACATTGACGTTTGCGATACTGTTGGTCCCCATCGCAGGGTGACCAACGACTCCAGTTGTCCCAACCGTGTAAACATTCACAACTGGGCATATCACAGGACTCCCTGGAGAAGCTGGTACCTTCGCAAGGTCCTGGTCCCAAGCATTCGCGTCTTCTTGTACGATAACCAAGACCACAAGACGCCGAGCACGCAGTCCAATCAGTCCAACAGGACCATTGGCCTTCGTTGTCTCCGATTCCACTTCCGGTTCCACGACAGGCATGCACGTTGCATGCCCTTGTTTGCATCGGTGCTCCTTCACAGGGTTGCGAGTCGCACTGTCTCACCTGAACAACAAATAGAATACACAAACATGATCATCTGGTCACAGTTTGTTGCCGGCGTGTAAAAATTCCTGTACCAATTTTTCTTATTAAAATAAATAAGTCCAGTAAAATTATTTTTAAAGACAACGACGATCGGTTCACTAAGTCTAACTAACCCTATGCTGAGAGCCACCGTTACAGGGTCTATTACACGGAGACCAAGAGGACCACTCAGCCCATCCAGCGTCTAAGGTGGTTTCGATGTTTCCGTTAGTTGTTCCCCGTAGACAAGAACCGTCGTTTCTGCAGTAACGTTCTTCCTCTTTGGCAAGCTGAATTCGCAAACTCGAAGAGTCGTCCGTTTGAGCTCGACAACTAAATCGGAAACGTTTCTCAGTATAGTCAACGTTTCCGGCTTGCGTGGTGGCGTTAACAGTCAGCCAGGGAGTCCAAGTGGAATATTTTCTAGTCTCAATGCACTGATGAGTGTTGCATTCTTCAATCTACCGGAATCATTAATAAATCAATTACAGTAATCCGAATTAAAGTTGATAATAATTTGCGTTTGAACAGCTCTTAATTAATTTTACCTGGAAGCTGCATCCCGAACATTCAGCACCACCTTCTCTAGGCGGAGGGTTGTCGCATGTCCTTCTTCTCAGACGAATTCCTGATGAAGCATAAAATTATACTTTGTATCTAATTTCATAAGAAAAAAGGTTTATTGGTGCTTACCGCCGTTACAGGGTCTTGAACAAACATTCCACGAGCCCCAGGATGACCACTGTCCGTTTTGGGGTGGTGGCGCAGCTTTAGCTGGTTTTGGACAGGGTGGTAAATCAATGCAAATAATTTCATCGTGATCGTGACCAACGCAGATTCGACCACCGAATGCTGGTGCAGGATTGGTACAGGTACGTCTACGAGTTTTTATTGCAAAACCACAGGTTTGCGAGCAACCCGACCACGCTGACCAGGTTGTCCAACCTCCGTGAACGGTACAATTCTGAACTCGGACCATCGATCCGACACAACCATTGCCACCATGTCGTGGTGGGGGGTTATTACATTCTCTAGTTTGGCACTGGCACGTGTCCATATTCTGAAATTAAAAAAAAATCATTCAAGCACAACAGAAGAACGTCATACATCAAAATAAATTATATAATAATCTGATAATGATTAACAATGCACAAAAATTGTAGCAATAAATACATGATTCTGTAATTGCGAAGAAATTTTAATATTAAGATTGTCGATCAAGCAAGAAATAAATTAATTGTATTTATCTTTTAATGCGAATACGACTCGTGTAATATTATTGAAATTTCTAGTATAATTATATGCGGTGCAATAATAGTGATTTATAAAAAAAAAACACTCACTTCTGCATTTTCCATATGAGAATGCCCGTGGGAATGGAAATGTGTGGACGATTGTTCAGCTGTACCGTGTTGACAAGGCAACCAGGAACTCCAAGCACTCCAGCCTCCATCAACAGGATCAGTAAGAACCGGGCATTTCGTAACTTCCTGAAGCCAATGGTTAGCGAGATAATTTTGACTTGGTGCTGGCGCACATTTCAAAAGGTGTTCATTCCATCCGCAATATGGCTCCTGTGCATTGAGACAAGCCTGACGTCGCCTGTGTCGATGACACTGAGCAGCAGGAATTCTAAAAAAAAAAACCGCCCATAACATGACAATGAAATATAATTGTCTAATTTATATTATTACAGTAAATGTGAATAAATACCTCAGGAGACCAGATTCCATTCCAACATAGAGACTTTGTCTGTCTTTCAGAAACTGTAGAGACATAGCCGGTGAGGGTAAGGGACCCCAGACTTCTATAATGCATGTCTCTTGAGTTCTTGGAAGTACTGAAATCTTTTTAATAAGACCCGCTGTAGTTGCAACATAAAGAACCGTCACACCGCGATGTAACTTTGTCGGTGTGACATCGACTGCAATATGAGTAAACCTGAAAAATGGATGCGCCTCGTTGTCAGAAGGAATTCACAGTTGGCGAATTAAATGTCACATAATATTTCACGAACGCTCGATGTCCAATACGACATGAGGAATTGCGAATTTTATTGTTAAATTTATTAATTGCGATATAACCTTTCAAGCGTAACCGTATACAGGGGCGTTATCGTGATCCCTTGAACTGCATCGTCCATCAATTGATATCGTTGATTGTCCATTATCTGATGAGGTGGAATATTCGAAGGCTGACCGCAATGTTGACGATTGTGATGTGAAACAGGTCGTTTCTCCCAGGCAGCCCCAATGTTTTCCTGATGCTTAAAGGGCCCGCTAAACGCTGCTGCCACGGCGGACATGTTGAAGGCGCAAATAGCTGAGCCAGCGATGCCATTGCTGAAATACAATATTATCAAGAGATTCGTGATACATTTAACCAGCGCGATAAAAGCTGAGTAACGTGGAGAAACTCTTATCGACAAACAAGATAAAACTATGTCGTTGAACAACAAACAATTTTATTTATACATTCAATTTTACCGTATCTGCTGTGTATCCGTTTTAAGAGACAGCATGAAAAAAATAAAGTCTTTTGCAACTTTATTATCGATTTGACGTCTTATCTTTGAAGACTGATATTATATTTATTATCGCTTACATGGGTGTGGTGAAGGTTGCATAAATGATGCCTTCTTCCGGAAGATACACAGCACCCTGAATTTCATCATAATAAAACGGAAACTCCCCAGGCAAGGAACAGTTGAGTCGTGCTTTGCTGAACGTCGACCAGGTATCTTTCATCAAAGTCTGACCGCCTTGATCGTTCTTACAGACTCGAGCGATCCGCGAGTAAATTTTCTAAAACAAACCGAACAATAACAAGAAACAATAAACGTTGTTGCAAGTGCGACGAAGATACAACAACAAAAATCTTGCACCAAACAATTGCATTGTACTTGAACAAACACAAAAGAATTCTACCAAATCATCAATATAAATTGTGTACGCCCGATGATCCAAATGTCAAAAAAAAAAATTCGAATACACAACTATGTAGCAATTTGACAGAACATTAAATTTCGAAACTATATGTAATAATAACCGTAGTGTTATTAAGTGAACTACGATGTGAAACAATTAACCTGACAAAACAAAGACGCGTGGAGAACACATTATTACGTTGCTGGTTGCCTGCGACTGGAATATAAAAAAAGAAAGATCTTAAAAGTAAACGTCAGTGGATTAGGGTTCATTCTCATACAGCGAACAACCTGGCGAACCCGCCAATTATCTATACGCGAGGATGAACGGCGTCCAAGCGCTTCCTTTTTTTCATCACTTCCTTTTTCATTGCTTAGCGGAACGCGAACCGCATTCTCAGCTGAGCCAAGTAATTGCGTGGAAATTATGTAATTGCTTTTTGCAAGAGTCGAGCAGCCTTCGCGAAATTCGTTCAGGATCATCGTCAATCCAGTCGCAACTGGGACCGGGGGCCAAAAAATAAATTTAAGAAAAAAACGGTAACAACGCACCATACGCATCCCGAATGCCATTCATAATTCTTCTACCGGTATCACATTGCTAATTTTACAAAGTATCTCTCGCATTCTTGTTACACTTGGATATTTACAGCTCGAAGAATTCTAATCGAATAATAATAAACCTATCGCGTTCTCCAGTTGCGTAATCGCTTTCACAGGAACCGTTGAACGTTACGTTCTGCAGTTGACGCCAGGTCCAACGCAATTTTTTTATCAATATAAAACCACCTCGATCCAGATGTCAATACCTTGCCGCAATTTATATACTCGACGGCGACTTCACGGAACAGGAAGTACACGTGGTCCTCGGTCTCGAAGCTTCCCACGAATTGCGGATCATTGAGCCATCTGTAATAAAATAATAATAAGAATAATAATATTTTACCAGTTGCAAGAAAATTTCTATAAATCCCACCAATGTGTCTGTCTCCTCGTAATTAAACCTACACGATTGAATCCACTTACCTCGAGTCGTATTGATGCGTTCGCAAATTAGGTGATGCCAGTGTTCTGTATATCGCTGGATCTGCACCAGAAAAGTCAGTTGGCGCACCTGCAAAGAGTCCTCCGCCAGGGCCCCTGGCCAGCAAAGCCGTAACGTTAGCATGCGGAGAATAAGGGCACATGGCCACCCCCGAGACCCTGCTGGTGACTTTGTTTATGTTCTCGATCTGGAAATAATATAAAAATATAACGATCAGCACGGAATAATATATTTCATAGAAAAATCATTCGATTCATTTGTAGAATCCAAAGTCGTGAAGCTTCCTGGTATCGTCACGTAAACGATACTGTTAACAGCTCGTTTGAGAGAGTAATGATAGGAGATACACCCAACCGTAGGTAGGTAGTTAATACCCTAACGGCTTTTAAAGAGAGCCCCGCCCCTCGTTATCTTTTATTTTTACTTTTCTTTATTTTCCCTTTTTGTCCATTAAGACAGCCTTTCGCCTCGAACGTTTGCCAATTCACATACAATCGAGTTCGCCTTGTTATTTGCAGGAAGACTTCGGTTTTCAAAAATCGCAAGTACGCCCACATTTTGAAACAAAATTTTTATTTTTTTTTTCAATTTCAATTCACTCACCTCCCTCCACGTGCATAGCGGACTGAATGCATTGGTACCGCAAGTGAAGAGACTCTTTCCGTTACTCAGCAGCACCTTGATATAATTATGACAATCCTCTGCACTTTGACCCTTGTCCTGACAGACCGATGCTTTCTCCGGCGATGCCGTCCAAACGGCACGTTCCAAGGGCGTCAGTGAATCCAAAGTCAGGCGATACAAGGTGTCCCTGAAAGAAAGTAACAAGAAGCAAAAAGTCAGTGACACGATAAAAGTATACATGGCGGCAAAAACATAAAATTCATCCAAAGACAGACCCGTCCAGATTACGTCGAGTTAGTATCAAGAACAAAGAAATTTTGTGCGCGCGCATCTTGTTCACGATACAATATTGTCATTGTTCATCGGTCATATATCGGTTCCATTGTTCGTAAAATGTGTCCTGGGACGAACATAGCCTTTCTAAAGCCTGTTGCCAACTAGCTCAGGTGGACCGAGAATCGATATACCTAAGCTCGATTATCGTTCGCCTTAGATACCGATTTGTGGATGCGGCTTAAATAAATCAGTCAGTGAATATCTGCGACCCACTCAACCACACGGAACCTGTAAACTGACCGGCTCTATATATATACACACGAGTGGGCAGCACGGCGCGCGCGCAGACTGACCAACCGGTGAAAAGAGTGTAAATTGCATAAAACCGTGAAAAACTTCGCGACGACAAATAAATAATAAATAATCAGCCGGTAAGATAGCCGAGTAGCCATAAGAGTAGAAATACTAAAGTAACATACAAAATGGAAACATCATATATTTACACGAAACATCAATGTTCGTAAGGTAAAGGCAATTTGAATTGGGCGACCGACCGGTTACCGTTTCTTGCACTTAATAACAACCAATTACTAATTTTTTTCTTTTGACTCAAGTCCGACACGCATGACAGCCGACGGAGTTTACAAGCTGGAGACAGGCTCGACGCGACACCCCCGTAATTGCACTTAGCCAAGAGCGAACTTGATTCGGTTGGTTTTATTTTGTATCTATGAGAAGAAGAAAAAAGGCTGCCAACCTTCCCCCCCCCCTCCCCCCTCGGAATCGCCTCGTTTCCATGCAGAAACTCGTACGGCCGCGTAATGGCGCCTACGTGGGCGACCGGATCACGATAGTTCGACTCCAATTATTCCAATGCGTATTTTCATTTGGAATCTTTGATTATTTATTTATAGGCGTCACAGCCGATACAAGAACCAGTTAACATTTATAAGAATTTCAGGGTTGATATTTTTTTCCATCACCCTTTCGTACCCATGATACCCATTTGCACAACATTCGAGGTAGACTTGACTGGTTTGTCATTTGAGGTCATCCAATTGTTTGTGAAGCTTCATGAGAATCGGCCTTACTTCAGGCTCCGATTCCGTCCAATTTAGCTGTTAAGCTGCCACCGCAAGTGAGACGTGGACCTCTCGGAGTCACATTGAAACAGATTACTTCCTGCTCACTGAAAACATCCTTACGCTCGATTATTCGGTCGCTATCGCAGCGTCGAGAAGTCGAGCACTTACGATCTATGTTTTCAACGGTACAACAACAACAACAACAACGCGACGGCATACAAAAGTTGTGAGTCATCGTTAAAGTGCGTATCAATCGTAAAGTTCAAACAAAAGTATTTGTCGTACAAGAACTTGTACGGAACAAATATATTTTCGTCGCGAACAACAATTGCTGCTTGCGATTCCCAATAAAAATTAATGCAAGGTATCGTCCAACCGCGTGACCAACTTCCAATTGGTTAGATCGCACGTACCATTTGCCACACAATGATTGAAACGGCGAGCGAAGCCCCCGCAGAGGGGGGGAGGGGGCGGGGTAGTAAGTCGATGGCGTGGAAATCGAGTGCGAATTAAATTGGAATGTAAATTGTGGCGCCGCGCACCCAACTGCCCACTGGGCTATCCAGCGCAGTGGACTTGAGTGCAATGCGCGGCTGCACTTTCTCCAGTCTTCGAGGAGCCTTTCGATTCGACGTGTCTTGGACGGTAGCCGTTACGCTTATGATTTTCAGCCCCTAACCTGTACGACGAAAAAAAAAAAGATAAGCCCGACAGATCAAACGATCTACAAGCTCGGATGTGTCACGACGCTTGTTCTTTCGCTTGACCACGCAATGGCGACGTGCCAACGATAAAGCACCTACGCCAAGTCGATCGCTCCGCATATGTACATAATTTTGTATGAATACAAAAATTTGATTAAAAAACTTTTTCCATCCCCCAATACGCAAACATAAATTTGTCTATCTGCCGTATAGTAACAGTATATGGTTACACCAGTCGTTCAACTTATCAATTGATAGCGAGGCATAGAGATAGTCAAATCTGACGCCCACGAGGAGCTCAAGCGTGGGTCAGCCGAAAATCCACAATGTTAACCTGTCAATTGAATAAGCGGCTGACGTTATCGCGCTCGCAGAAGAAAATCAAGAGCGGCTCTTCGGTAATTTATCGCCAACCGTAATTCGGTTTGTTAAATAGGAAAAGTCAGGGCCGTAAGAACGTGAGAAAGGAGCCCGAAGGGCCCGTTTCGAATACGAGTGGGCCGGACTCGGCTGCCCACGTTTTGCATGCCGCCAGGCCCCGGCTGCTTTAACGGTAACACGTGCCCGACAGCATATATCCATATATACATACGTGAACACGTGTGAGCGAATGCACGCGCACATGAATCCACATGTGGATAGGCGTGTGTGCGAGTGACGCCATACATGGTGTGCACGGGCGAAGCTAAGTGTGTGATTGCTCGTATGTGAGCAGTGAGAAGCGGGAGGGGGGCGGGGTGGAAGGGGGACCAGGGGGGAGAAGAAGAAGAAGAAATAGAATACAACCCGATATAAATCGCTAGATCACTTTATGATCTAGGATAACGAAGCGCTTCCAGTCGTTTCATAAATTCTGTTACGCGATCTTCCATAAAATTATTTTAATTGAACGTTAAGGGAAACAACGCTGAATGACAATTGATCCTCGATGACAATAGACAGGTACGATTGGGTGGAAGGAAAAGCGGGGATGGTGACGATATAATTTTTCATTCTAAATATAAATACGACACGCGCAGCGGTTAGTACTAAACAATGTATCAACAACGTGCATTGCGGTTAAGAATAATGATAACGATGCTAATGACTGCCAACGAATATTAATACCTTCTGTCACTATTAGCGCAAGTGACCGGTTACCCATACGTGTGCGCGAAGGGCTGGTTACCTCGTGAAAAAAAAAAAAGTAAACTACAATTACGTGAGAATTGTCTAACCGTTTCCTGCGGTTCGGTATGGAGCTCGTAGGAGCATTGAGATTAATGCGTTTAGTAAATCTGATTGGTGCGCAACGAGAACTGTTGCGTACGCGCGCAGGACTTACTGGCGCCGGTCTCGGCATTCTCTATTCTTGGCGTCCCTTGCGACTCCCCCCCCCCCCCACCTCCCCCCGCTAAACCGCGCTTGCAATTCTGACGCGAACAAGGCAATTTCACGCGAGCCTCCTTCGAACAACTTTGTTCGACTTTGTTGTCGGTCGAGCTTTCCTCCGAACAAAATTTCTTGTACGGAACAATCTGTAACTTTGTTCTGTCATTGTACCGACGGTTCCAAATCTTTTTTGTCTTTCGATCGTCCCGATCACAAGACAGAACACGCTCGACGCAGAATTGCGTGAGACAGATGAAAATTCAACGTGGCCCGATAATTAGCATAAATAAATAAATCCCGAGCCACGCGACCAAGGTGTGGACGTGGCTTAAGAAACAGGTAGACTTCCTTATAAGCGAAAGGGCGCGAGAGTCTAGCGGTAAGATATAACGGGTGTCCCATAATGTGAAGCTTAAATAAATGCAGGGTGTGGCAGCGTCATTTATATTCAGCGACTCCACACCGAGGATCCCGATTTATTCGTGGCATTAGGGTAATTAAATTGAGCCCGGTTGAGGTCGCATCCAGTTGATCGAATCGTCGAACCTAAATCGTATATAGATCGAATTTTTAAGGGGTCAATGCTTCGTTACGTCACTGCACTATTTATTATCCTATAATGTATATATATGTATATGGCCAATTACAAATAACACTGATGAGACTATTATCGAGTTCATCGTGGGATATTATATACGAGACTATTACAGAAAATGAATGGCCGTGCGGTGGTCGTATATTGCGAAATTTTACACAGTCGGTAGATTCACATTGTATTCGTACAACCGATGCCAATCGACTATCAACGCCTCTATTCGCCGATGTAAAATTCATTGTTTACGAGTCGCATGACTAACGAACAGTTTGTCTCGACGGTCGTTATTATCACAATGGTAACAAACGAATCGGGGCCAGGGGGGAAAAGAGAGAGAGAGAGAGAGAGGGGGGGTCGGCTGAACGCCGTGATATTTCACTTTGCCCGATCCGCCCTCTCGACGATCATTCGTAAAAATAAAAAAAATCCCTCGATACACATATTAACCGCAGTGCACTGGAGCCGCGTGAAAAATCCTGGGACTCGCAGTCGCGCCGGTGCACCTTCCCTTAAGTGCAACCGGCAGGATTTCCAGCGGTGCAAAAGTGCGTGGGACGAGGCTAATAACCAAGGATCGTCTATTAATAGAGCGACACGAGGGCGTACTAGAATTTTCTAAAGATCGAGCCATCGATCTCGGACAGTAAGTCGCTCTCTTGAGATTTCTCGGTCCGGCGCGACAACGTGGGCGAACTGCATTTTTCGGCGTGCCTAGGAGCTGCATGTGCATTGCTACCTGTCCAACTGTTACGAGCCTGGAGATAACAAGGTCGCGGATCTTTGGCTCTGAATGCGTCATGAAAATGATCGAGTCGCAATTGCGACGTTTTTCAATACTTTTCTGCGGCACGGTTTGACAATTTCATTGTTTTTGTTGAACAAAAGCAAGATTCGCTTTGAGCGTATCTCTGCGCTGTACAATGAATTTCTTGTTCGGCGCTCGGAGAGCCTGGGACAGGAGTTGGTGCGGACATTGATACTGATCGTCAATGAATTATATAGGCAACGGAGTCGCAATGAAGTACGGCAATTCCGGGGCCATCGATATGTAGAGGAATTGCGAACTGGGAGCATAAAAGCTGTCAGGGACTGGCAAGGCGAACGGACGTCGCTTCTAGGGTTCTCGAGCGTTCGGCTCTCGCGGCGTAGGCCGGAATCGATAGTCGCGGCGAGTTCAGTTTACGCGGAGGAACAATGGCAAAGCGCGAGTGCGGTTGACCCGTGTTGCAAGGAGGCCTGGGATTCATCGTTAGAAAAGGAGCCGGGCGAGAGACGCTTCGACGTCGGTGGTTGTCGGGATAATGAGGGTTCGACGTGGGCGTCGCTTCATTGCCACAATGTACGCTCAGAATGGGCGACGTTTATTGTTGGAAAATCAGAACGAGCCGTGGATTCGCGACGCTCGATCGTAATGGATCCCGTCGACCGTGAGGGAGCGCTTAATTGATCAATGGCCGGAGACGAATATCGATCCGTACCTGTGTGTGTGTAATTTGAAGAAAAAAATTTCACGCAAATTTTACAAAATCAATACACGGGTAATTGGTATCGCAGGATTTTTTTTTGCTGTACAAAATTTTGACAAAATCAAGTTTTAATGACCGGAAGGATGAAAGAGGAGACGAATTATCCTTAGTCAAAGGGCATGGTCGTATCGACGCACACTGCCGTGCCGATCTATCGGCGCCTTGACGGGAAAGAGGCACGCGTCGCGACGCCCACGCTGTCGCCGTAAGAGGCACTCGTTGCCATTATACAACGCAACGCGGCCGTATCAATTTTATACTCTCGGATATACACGGGGGTCTCTTGGTTAGCCAATAGGAAACCGTTACGGGATTAAGCTAATTGCATTAAACATTAGCTTTGACTCGAAATATACTTATATGACATTTCATTTCGTTCGAGCATCCAGCCTCGAAGTGACATTCTCTAGATACTTTTTATACAAAAGTTTCGTGCTCGCCGTAAAGACAGTGTTTTGCGTTGACACAAGAAACGACAACGAGGAAACGCGAACAAAAAAATATATATAAGCGATTCTCGTATGTATTTACGTAAAAACGAAAAAAAAAAATGATTACGCAATACAAGCTGCCCATAATCGACATGCCGTTTCTTTAAGCGGCAAATATTTAAATAGACGGGATTCCTCGATTATTGACCCGGTACGCAAATGAATAGCGCGAGAGCAGCGCGTTCAATTTTGGAAAGAAGCCAAAAGGCGCCGCACGCGCTCACGTTCGTCCGTCTTGCACCAGACAGCATAAAGACTTCCGATATTTTGTTTGTTTGTATTCTCCTCGCAGACGCCTCTTTCGCACTTGCTCCTTCTCTCTCTCTCTCGACCGAGCGTTCGGCTCCTCGTGTTTTGTCTGCGCCAATTAACGCAGTCGGTGCTATTGCACGAGATTTGGAAAAGTGCCAGAAAGACTGAACATTTCCGTTTCCTAACGTCGGAGGCTGTGCGCTTTTAAATTGAATGCATCGTTGCTCGTCAAAAATAGAATGAAAATACAAGGTAACGTCAACGAGCGATATCGGCTCAACAACAAAAACAAAAAATATCGTACAAATGTCAAAAACAAAAAAAATCGAACCACTCACCTTGCGCCAACAAAAACTTGTTGCCTGGCTACGTCGAACAGCAACTGCGAGTAGGTCGTCACATTTTCTTCGTGAAATAGATTGCTCTTGTCCACGAGATCTAAAACAAGTACAAGATGGTGACATTTTAAACAACGTCAAAGAGCACCGAAACATAACGTGCGAACGTCAACGTCCTTATCGAGACTCGGTGCTAAATTTCAAAACGATATCAAACCTTCGTCATCGCATTTCTTATCGTCGTCCTATCCCGTGTCACGTACGACGCGAGGTATCAATTGCACATTTAAAGATAGTGTATAAAGTTACAGGAGTCAGAGTCACAAGGACGCAGACTCGTTGAAATAATACGAGAAAAAAAATGATGAAGAGAATCGTACCAGAAATCCCGATGTCTTTTCAGGCGGACGACCTTAAATTTACGGCCTATTGTATCGAGCCACTTCTGAAGTTGGGTTGGATCGAAGAAATAGAAAATTCAACAGCTTCTGGGTGCCTAGGTCAACAAACACTTCAATTCGAATTGGAATAGCTGGACCACCCACGCCTTACCTCTTCCGCTCCCTGGAGACAGGGGCATTACAACTTCACGGTCTGAAGTCGAGTAAGCAGGCAAAGAGATAAGTAAAAGCGATTTAGGTTTCGCTTCGACTCCAAACGTTCATAGAGAGCGCCACTGTTGCACCGCAGTTCGCAAAGGACACCTAAAAGAGACACAGTGGCTGTTTCGTGCTGTAGCAAAGCAACATATTTTTGCCCTGTGTCTTTTTTGTATTCTTCTCCGTCCTTATCACCGTCCTCGTTACGTCTAGTTCCACGACTACTTTAACATTGACAGGTACCTTGTTGACGTTACGTCATCAGTGTCTTCCAAAAGCTAAAGGCCGATGGACACTCCATCGCGGAACACAACAAAACGCACAAACTTTTGTGTTTGTACAAGGCGTTTACATTCCCACGAATCCGCTGCGTCAATACCGATTACCATAGCTCGACTGCCGGCATATCGACGATCAAAACCATGAAGCTTAACAACAACAAAAATCCATTAATTATTTTTGTACTGTTGATATTGTTCTTGTCACTTCGTTCTCGGGCATACAACTACTCTAAACACTAAGGACACGCGTATTCTACCTTAATCTCGTTTATGTATACAAAATCGATATTTAGTGCCCATGCGCGCCTATGCGATCGCCAAAGGCACTTATGCGTATGTGCCAAGTGGTAATATGCATACGTGCGTATATTACGCACATTGCGTTAAGTCATAAACGGTCGACGCATAAAAGAGTAGCTTGTAAAGCAGGCACCGATTCCCGTCACGGTTGTGCATGGGAGAGAGGGACGGAGGGGGGAAGGGGGAGAAGAAAAAGAGGGATGATTCTTTTCTCTCTCCTTCCTCTCCTTCGTTTTTCCTTCCCTTTAGCTTCTCGTGCAACTTCACTCCCCTCCCACTTCTTCCCTCTCCACGCCCGCCCCTCCAGCCTCCCGAACAACGGCTAACGACCGCTAAGGTTCCGCGTACTCGTAGCTCAGCAACTTCTTTATCCACGATGGAGATTTTCTCGGCAGGAATGCCTGGAAAAACTTTCAGTCCCTCTTGCGGTTTCCGATTAGCTCGATACTCGAGAGGAATCGATTTTAAAAATCCGCGTCTTGCCTCTGGCTACGAATACCGCGAGAAGTCCTTGAGGATCGAACGATCTTGAAAAATTCTTTTATCGACCGACTGTGTCGTGGCTGCAAGGTGTATTTATGTCCTTGTGCCATTTCAAAAATGCGATGCTGATATACTAGTTTTGTGCAGGTTGAAAAAATAATAATAATAATAACGTGACGCACGATATGGCAGGCGGGTGATCGGGACGAGGGTAAATGCCCTTAGAAAGATTCCAGGTGAGGATAAGTGGTACGGATGAGAAAAAGAAAAAAGAAAAAAAAAAGGAAGCGACATAAAGCAAAGGTAAAAAGCAAAAGATAGGGATAGGTTCTGACGTGGGTATTGCGACTAAACTAATCTCGAGTTTCAACGGGGTAGAGAAGACGATAGCACGAGCTGCCAGAAGATATGTTCCTCTTCTTTCTCCTTTGAGATTTTTCCTTTAAGAATTGATATACGTATACGTGTATTAAGGACACCAAACACGGATGCCGATGCCAGGGATGGGAGGACGAAGATGCCGGAACGACTTTCCCGATTTAATTAGCCTCCCGACAAGGGTGAGTATTAATTACGAAATTTCCGTATTATTAAGTGTCCGACGTATAAAGATAGCTCCCAGGACTCTCGATTTCCGCGACAAGGAAAGCAGATTAGATAACCTCCTAACACGTCTCACGTATAAACTTAACGCAGCGACTGGGTACTGGTCGTCTCGAGATATTCTCAGGCCGTCCGTACGAAAGGCGGGTAGCACCGTTTCTCCTTCTCATTTGCATGATTCAATTTATTCGAAATTATTCATTCGGCTCGTAACAAAATCTGGCACCAATCGAGATAACCAATGAGGATTCTCGCTTTCAAGCGACAACCGATAGATTAGATTTTGACTCCTGGCTACGTCATTAATCATTGTTCGTTGTTTCAAATTAGAGACCTCTCCACCCCTCCCCCCCTGTTCGTCCAACTTCAACACTTCCCCCACCAACTACATCTCATATCAAGAGCCACCGTACTTCGGTCGTCAACTTGGCTTGTTTCGACTCAGCGTACAATATACAAGATATTGTTGTGCACTTAAAACAAGTACAAAGTACAAAAGCATACAAGTGGCCAATGCTCGTACAAAAAAAATGTACGTGATCCAGGTCAACGTACAAGTATAGTGAAAGAGTTGAGAAATGTTGAACAAAAAATTTTGCATCAAGTTCACGAACGTTATTGCCGTTAACGCGGCTGATGGGATTACATCGGTGAAGGAGAAATTGAAAGGTTGGGTTGTATCGCTAAAAGGTCCATCAGGCTCACGGGAGGATCGGCAAGGCCGCTTCGGTGCGTCGACTGCTCTCGCACGTACGTAGACGAACACATGTGGAGTAAGGTACACGTATAAATACACATATGCACGCATCTCCCATCACCATCAGTCCGTCACTCACAGCCTCCTCCCTCTCTGGCCATTCACTTCATCTCGTTCTCTCCCTTCACGGATTCAGCATCCGCGTCCAGAAGACGCCGGTACCGCCATATAAGACGTCGATGGCGCGGTACGACCCTCTCTCTCTCTCTCTCTCTCTCTCTTTTTTCTTCTTATTTTTCCCATTTCTCGCATTTTCTTCTTACCCCCCTTCTTATTTCATCTTCTCGTTTCCCCGGAGCAACCGATTCCGCAAAGGAAGGCAGTCGTCCCCCACCGACCGGGTGCACGTGTGCGCGCACCTTAACGCCGGTGTGGGACGGACGGACCCAGTTAGCATAACCTGATCCGCAGGGCCCTCGTAGCCCTGGGACCTTCGAGCCGCGAAGATTGATGGCCGCGTAATGGAACTATATAGCTCGGCCATTTTGCCTCTCCTATCTTTTATTTTTCAGCGTCCTCGCTGTAACCGCGACTCCCCTCCTTCATTGTCAACGCTCAATACGCGATCCTGGAAAATTCCCAATCTCCGTCCCACTATACTTGACCATGATACATCTCTTTTAACAGTGTCGCCTTAAATTTTTTTTAACAAAACTACCCGAAAGCGTTTTCCCGAGAAAAAGCGAAAAAATCACTGATAAGGGATTTATGAAATTTTTTCTTTGATCCGGTCTGCACAATCTTTTTTTTCTTCTATAATTCACTTTTGTAAACTTTCGATAACGGATCTTGACCTACGACGCAAGTACAGCAGTCTATATATCCATTTGTATAAACGCGATACTCTTTAAACAGTCCATGCTGAAAATTGCGCCAGGATCGCAGCTAGAGGAGGCTGAACAATTTTCTCGAAATCATTTAACTACGTTCGCGTTGGCTTTGACGTTTCTGAAGAAGCGGGCAAGTCGTGAATCAAGGATACAGCAACAAAAAACCGTACGAGAAATTCGAGTAACTGTACGTAGAATTATTTTTTTTGTTTTCAAGCCGAAAATACTTGTTAACAAATATCACGTAACGCGAGTAGGTAACGTTAATTATATGTTTACGACGAACGGTTATCACTGTAATTTCATCCGGCATCGAGAAACACGATCGCAATGCTATCGGATCGATACAGAGTAACAGTTGGCAAGATACGAGATGGAAGCGTTAAGGACCAAGAGAAGAGAAAGACAAAAGAGACTGACAAAAAAGAGATACGGATAGACAGTTAGGTTAGCTGGGTAGGTATATCAAGATATATATATATATATATATATATATATCGTGCAGTATAAGTAGGTATCGAAGAAGCGCAAAAGTATCAAAAGAGAAATAAAGAAAGAGAACGAGTGGCTACGTGTAGTAACGCAGTCTCATTGATCTCCCAAGATTCAAGTTGATCGCTCGTTTATCTCGCACACGCGAGCTGCAAGCGAACTCGAGCCTAACCTAACCTAAGTCTCTCTCACTCTCTCTCTCTCTCTCTTGGCATCCTCCTTACACTTCTTGTCAAATGGCTTCCACGTACCGAAGCCTTTAGCGGAATAAAGAGTCGACGAGTTACCCCAGTAGTCACTTAGGTTTCAAGCAAAGTTCGATTTTTACTTCCATCGTTGTCCGCAATTCCACTCCGACTTTCGTATCGTCCTTTACCCGCAATTCCTCGAACGCAAACAACGTCCTGATAAATTCAACCGTTTTCACGGTTGGCGATCACAAAAGTGTACGCGTAAACCCAGACGCCGTGCAGTCGCGAGGCGCGAACAATCGGATCCCATTATCGGCATTGAACGGACTGTTCGTACTGTATAGGGAGGAAAATAAAATTGACAAAAGTTTTATTCGAAAATCTAAAAATAAAAAAATTCACTCTCGTTAATCGCAACGGCAAGAGGTCTCGTTCACACGAAGAATCCAGAAGCCGCTTCGACGCCTTGGGCTACGACGACACTTGTTCATTCGTTTTGCCCTGTTGTTACTGTACCCATTGTGCTATCGTAACGTGTCTCGAGAAACGATCGTGAAATCCAACCAGTCAGATTCCAGTCGTTATTACACGCTTTGACTTTCTCGATAATAACGCTAATACGCCTTTGGAGCGACGCCGCGAGATCAGCCGACAAACCGACTGTACAGGTGGGACGTCGGGTCTGTGGGATATAAAAATAAAAATAACCTACAAGGATTCACAATTTTTTTTTTTTAATAATTGATGCTCTTCTTTTCTTTTTTTTTGAAAAAAAATCGCAAAACCAATCAACGTATTTTCATTATTCGGGTTCGTCCAGTCGATCAACGTCGATTGCGATTTCGTAACGAGGAATAATTTGCCCGTGACGTAACCGAACGACGTAATTATCAATAAGAGAAGATCGTACCGTCGTTAATATGCAATTAAGAGCTCTATTTAAATACAATGTTTCCCCGTAATATATCTTTATTTTCTTTCGCTTATCGTAATCGCTAGGTACCCCGTTACGTGATAAAATGTGTCGCGCGTATGAGAACCTGTATGCAAATAAAGGACGAGATTAATTATCGTCCACGTCATTAAAAACCGTACCGGGCTGGTCACTGCAAAAGGACGATACCCGGCTCGATTAGCCAAATTTGGTCGTGAGCAATAGCAATTGCAAGTAAAATAAATGAACACGACAGTGACGCGCGTCCAGGTTAAGGTAACGGTCCCGGGATAACGCTTCTCGGAGCAAGGAATCTCATCGGTGGGCAACGTAAGCACTAGCAATGCTTATGGCTCGCAGGTTTGGTATGCGACAAAACTATTCGAACCGCGCGTACACATGCATTACCTTGTGTGTTATAGCGCATTAAATTCAGGACCGTAACAAAGAGCCGCTTTGATTTGCGACCCCGAAACAATGTGCATACAATGTATATATATATATATATATATATATATATAGGAATTTCAAGGTTTCGTACAAGCGACTATGAAAATCCGTCTGCGTGAACTTGAATTCCTAATAACGTGACGTTTCGATAAAAGTCACGAGTATACCGGGACCGATTGAGATTAGAAAAAAAAAATGGATAAACACAGTTCCCTAAGAATAATTACACGTGGTCATTGCTTACAGATCGTACGGTAATTGTGCAGATCGGTCGCAGGAACCGCAGAGGTCTACGACCTGTTACGCGGCGAGTTACGTGAGTCTTGTCGGTTATAGATGGCACCGCTGTTGTCGCCACTTGCGCACCCGCCGGACTCCTATACGCCAAACTACTGTATACGGTTACAAAGCGACCACCCTACAGATAGATAGGAGTTAAACTCGTTCCGCGAAAGTCGCGCCATTGTCTTATGATCTCGAGAGGATTGTTGGTTACCGTGATAAACTGAATGACAATTTTTTTTTGTACGAAAAAAAAGTTCTTATTCGTCCTCGAGCATCAATTCACGATGCGTTTCACTTAGCTTGGGTAATACTCGAATTCGGTTGTACTGATCCGCGGAACAATTGTATAAATTGAATAGGATTGTTTACAATTGGAAAAGGGATGACACGGTGGTAATATTAATCAATAGATACGACGATACAATTTTGTATAAATTTTTTGTCCTTGTATTGGCACCCATCAGATATTATTGGGATCGAAATTAATGTCGGATTACGATTGGGACTTACAACGGTATGCAGGAAGGTCCTCGAAATTCCTCAGCTGGCAACGCGGTAATTGGATCGGATAATTGACGTTGGGGTACCGGAATGAGAGCCCCTGCCTTCCGAGAAGGTTGCTGGAAGGGCGGGAGGTGAGATAAAGGGGGGAAAAAAACAAGGACAGAGTACCGAGCGAGAAAGTGGGGATGAACCCGACACTGAACGGGAGAAGGGTGTAACGATCGGAAGGCCCCCTGTATAGCTAAAGATAAGCAAAAACAAGAAGAGAGGAAGAACTGGTCCCGCGAATAGGTACCAATGCTAGCTGGATACCACTTTGGTGCTCTGCAGTTGCCATACTGCAAACGATGCTGTAAACTGTCAAGCGGAATATTGCCAGTGCATCTGGCGCGGGTAACGTCAATAATGCTCAAAGATTTTACTCCGGGTTTATAATAAACGTCCGTTTTATACGCAAAGTCTGCATTTACCTCTGGTACGTACACTTCATTGGGTCGTTTACGTGTAAAGCGTCGTTACTACATGCATGTACAATATTCTTGCGTACTTTTGTTCGTTGCGAACAACCGAGCAAAAACAAAGACAAAGTCTAGGTACAACTTTTGTTTTTGCACGAGCGCGAGAGACATCGAACGAGAATTATAGTCGATCGCAAGAAAAAAACAACAGGCTCGATGTGTATTATTCGCGAGAATCAAGAACGGCAACGAGAAGTCGAAGAGAAGGAACGATTTTAAAAGAGAGAACAGAAGCTTTTGGTACCCTCGACACGAACTTCCCTCTCATTGAGGTACAGCTGGGGCTTGCGCGATGTCCTTATGCAGTGCAGTGCGACGGATGGTACCTAACATAGACCTTGTACGCGAGTCTTGTCTCGTAACGTAATATACAAAATTCAATGGTGCACGTCAGATAAGATAGGTTATAGGTATATACGTATGGGAACCGTAAATTTTGTTCTCATTGGCATGCACGAAGAATTCACGACTTATCCCTCCATATACGTGTCCTTCGTGGAGCCAACGTGCACATGGTTATTTGCGAGGTTGTTTCGCAACACTCGAACACAACTTGTCAAGCTGTCGGCTGCTTGTACGACTAATTGTTAAGATGCTGATGCACCATGGGAAATCGTAGATTGTTGTACACAAGTTTTGTACGAACAAAACAACTGTTTAGAATTATTGTTCTTGTTGTCAAGTATTGTCGGTTTGTTGACGGTTGTACGTTGCGATACAAAGAAATTTTGTTCGTGTTCAGAGTTGTTGTTGTCAATGTTTTCGTGAATTGAGACATGTTTCGATCCGAGACGAAAACGAAGAAGAGTTCGACGATCTTTTTAGAGAATATTCAGCAGCCATGAGCGTTCGATACACCCACGCAGTAAAGGTTAACAAGGCATCGTGGTAGCTCCCATGTTCATGGATCACGCGTGACCCCGCATGACCAATACACGTGCGTTCGCTGCTCAGGTACACGCTCGGCCTTACGCAGTACCCACAAACATGCGTAGGAGACCCGGCAGACGCTGTTCCATTAAAAAGATACGTCCAAACAACAAAAATTATGGGCGCAGTTTCGAGAGGGCACCGACAACAGCAATAAAAAGGTAATGCGTAACAGATTTTTAAAAATCCGCCCAATATTCATACTTAATCTTAATACTTAAATTAACAAAAAAAATCTTGTTAATCGTAACAACATCGAACACGATACTACCACAAAGAACAAAAGAAATAAATGAAAGAATTCATAATTTAAACACAATTTAACGATCAAATTACTTTAAATATTAAACCATGATAAACAAAATAATTGACTCATAGACGAATAATATACCATGGAACAAATATCAGTAGCATCACGAAAAAAAAGTAAAAAAAAAGAAAACGTGTGTGGGTGATGCGGAGATTCATGTAACGAACGTTTGTTGATTAAGAAAGTGGTAGGAATGTCGCGTGCGGGCTACCAAAATTTACCAGAGGTATCAAAAGTTACAGGTAGAGGGGGGCGCCGCCGTTCGAACCCCCGCTCTTGAGAAACGATATATACATACATACGAATAACCGAAACATCGTAACCGTTGCGACACAGGGCAAAGACAGCTCGTAAATACGGCCAAATAAAATGTAAAATACGGCCAGTGGAATTCACGTTAACGCTCGCACTGCCAACCAATGAGGCGCGAGCGGCGCGTGCCGAGATGGGACCGGATTCGCCCACGTATCATACGCGTAAATATATGTATATATGTATACATATACACACTTGTACCGTGGAAAACCACTCGTTGGAGACTCGGTGCTCAATGAGAATTTCAGGTTAATATCACGAAAAAATAAAAAACTTTTTTTTCAAAAACCAAAGTATTCGTCATCGCATCAATATTAAACGCGATCAGGGTCCATATATTTTTCTTCAACTTGAACCGTGGGAAGATCGTCCCACTCGATTCGATCGATCGATTCTCATCGACAACAACTAAAACATAACGTAACGAACCAGTACGGCAAACTTTTTTTTGTAATACATTATTAATACACCCAGCGTGGGTTGTCCGATTTTGGAATCGCGTCTGATTATGTAGAAATTCTGTATCGATGTCTTACGGATAAAAAAATCAGGCTATCGATACACTGCAGTGTATCAGCAAAATTTGCATATGGCTGTAATGCGTCTTTAATGAGGATCACGATCATGTTATTTTTGGACGGATCCACATCGAGCGACCGGGGTATACATTTCGATGGGACGCGGTCGCGGTGAGAAACTTTTTGAAAATATCTCACCGTAAACGCCAGACGAACGTGGAGGGAGGAGGGCGGAGGGTGGGGAGAGAGAACGTGTGACTTGATTTACAACGCAGCGACGAGATTTACGGCACGTCCTTGTGCGAGTCTGTCACTCGTGTCAGACCACAGAATAGTTCCTAGTGAAAGGCAGCCTTAAGGTTCTTCTTCACTTTCAAGCGGAGGACCTCTATTCAAAGGACTCTCATAAAGCGGCTCCAACGAAAAGATGTACATTTTTTGAATTTCAAAAAATTCTTTGTCAATTATCTAAAAACCTTTCAAATGCAATACCCGGTGACTAAAAAAAATTTTTTTCAATTATCCCCTCCCTCATTACCAAAAAGCTTGTAAGCGAGTTCCTACGATCCCTCGAATAACCAAAAACTAAAGGCCGTTTTCAATACTGGTACCGACCTACGGTTAAGAAATCAGGATTTTCTCGCCTAACTGTATATAAAAAAAAATAATTTTCAACTAGGCTAATCAATGGTAAGTATCCGCGCTAATTGCGCGACCAACCGCGAAATAATTATGGGCCGTTCGCAATTACGCGTTGTCGCGACGCGGAGCTACGAGGTCCCATTCGCCTTAAGGATCCAGACGGTAATTATGAATGGCGCTAACTGGAACACGAGCGCCGTATCACTGCGGGGTACCGAGGGCCCGTCATAATTCCTGGCCCCCCACCCCCTCCCCCCTACCCCTTGTACACCGTACCGTTTTCCGTAGTTTTCAACGTTGCGACAGAACCGGATTCTGTTTCGAGCAGAGCGTGTTTCCGATTTTCTAACCTCCCCCGCCCTAAAACCATCGGCACGAATCATTGACTATTAATTACCGATAAGATATGCCTACTCGAGACCAATTTACGTTCCCGTAGTTTCCATGACTCGTATCGGTCTCTCGTACGACGGCTGACTGTTACACTGCGAGTTTCCATCGCGATCGATTTATTTCATATCCGCGTAATTTTTCTTAGCCATATACAACTCCGCGACTGATTAAACGTGAATAAACTTACCGTTGTAGGAAATGTGTCGAAAATCCTCAGTCGCGCGAACCGTCGCGAGAAGCGTGATAGCCACGAGGACGACGAACGACGGAGACGCCATTTTACGTGGTTAATTGTCTTCTGAAACAAAAAATGGTTTTATAAAAAAAAGAAATTTTTCAAATCATCTATTGCTAGTTGGGATTGCGTTCGTGACGTAGGACAATTATTATGAGATCGATCGATCGCGATTTGTTATCGATTAGCGACAATGGAGATTTTTTAATGTTCAACGATCCGAATCGATTTTTTTGCTGACTCGATCTAACGAATTTTTTTGTTTGGACTAGATAAAAAAAAATCTTACGAGATTCATGCTCCTTCGCCGATATATCGAGGTCTTGGGATTCTAGGCCAAGGATCGTTCGACTCCTGCGTGCCGATAATGAACGAGCGAATGAATGAAACTATTTTTTTTTTTTTTTCATAGCTGATGGAAGGTTTAAGAGATCGAAAAACTTGTCATGGGATCCTCCCACTGGGAGTCATTGCCAATCATGGTATCGTCACGAAGCCGAGTTTAAGTAGCCTGGAGCATGTCAGACGCTACTTTCCCATAAGGATACCATTATGGGCATGGCGTCGTTATGAAAGTGGGGAACGTGGATTATGGCTGGAAAGTGGAACGAGTGCTTTATGAAGTGTGGAATATGGAATTCATTCGGGATGGCGTTTTCCGGTCAACTTTCCCATGGGAAACAGATTCGACGTTATATAGATATACCGTGCGATGCTGACTCTCGTCTTTGATTCGAAGATGGGAATAACGAGATTAAGCGTTGATAACATAAAATGTTAATTGAAATTCATTAAAATGTCAGACGAAATTTGTATTGGCTGAAACGTATTGGGTTTTTTTTATTGTTTGCGGAGTGAAAACAATTTTTTTTTCCAATTACATGGAGTAGAAAAAATTTTTTATCAATGACCCCGTGAACCCCAATTATACTTGATGATACTTGTAATAAAAGCAAATGGTACGGTGACACTAGAGATACGCTCGATTGACTCCGCTAGGTACACACTGTGATTTACAAGGCAGTAAACGTACGGCTTCGGTTCTTCTGGAATTACACAACATGCTTTGCCATGTCATTCGAGAGTAATCATTCGAGCGATAAGCTTTCAGACGGAACTTCGGACGAGTGGAATATATATTTATATTATGTAAAAAAAAGAGCACGGTCAAAATTGTTTGACACGTCATTTAATTAGTGAACATACTTTATTGTCATTCCCACAATTATTTCATTAATTAGATCTTGGATTTAAGGGGAATCGTAGTTCGTTAAAGTCGTGTCAAGAGGTCAATGACCCGTTAATTCTTACGTATATAAAATTACCCAGCGTTCACGCGATCTCGAATCGTGATTCAAATATCTTAGCCTCCGTTGGACATTCGATTAATTTTTCGTGCGAGGTTTCTGAACGGTTGCGTCACAATGAGTAAGCCCCCCCCCCCCCCGAATAACGCGAAAAGGAACTGTGGATCGTTCGATTAGAAAAGAAAAAATAAAAGAACAAAATTATCTAATCGAAATCGACGATACAAGTCACGATTGTCACGAAGTCTATGATATATCGAATAAAGGTAATAAGACGTGACCGGTTGTGCAAGACCCGTCGATGCTGCCATCTGACGTTAGAGACAAAAGAGGCAAAGATATTTTTGCATTGTCCTACAGTGCAACCGGTTTTCGAATTACAAGCGTCATTACCGTTAATGAAAAATGATATTCCGTTATGAAATACCTGAATACAAAGTGAGCAGAAAGATTTAGTTGTCTTTACACCTCGCAAAAGTACGTACTACAAAAATTAATGTTTCAACAACAAAAAGTCAAACAAACGAGAAACAAAGTAGGACATACAACTTTCCTACTAAATTCTACAGAGCACAGGACTTTGGTTCTATCGCAAGTTAGATTATCTGGATCGCGCCCAAGTCGGAGCCACAATTTAAAGGCACGTTCACAATGGGTCCAGGTCACTTGCAAAGGCCTGTGCAAGTACATTTATAACAAAACATGTTTCTAATGATCGACATATCGTTTAGTCGACAGTTTTGTTGTATAACAACTTTTGCACTGTATTGTACAAAACAATTGTTGTCGATGACAAAAATGTTTTTGTTGCCTCGTCAACTTTCGTGAATCAAGTATTATATTTTCACGTAATGACAACAGGGTAACCTAAGGTGCAGTACACACCGTGACAAAGACCACGTGGGTCGTTCAGAGACTATTCCTAGTGCACCAATGCGTGAGGGACCGATACTAAATCGAGTGCCGGTTAGTTTCGTCTTGTACGCAACAGGGGCGTCGTTGTCTATGGAATGTCAAATCTCGGAATATACCTACGAGAGGACGACGACACGACGCCCGACGTCGTACCGCGTCGCGGTGGTCTCTCCTGGCCATTTAAAGAGAGCCTTGCAATAACAGGCGCCAAGGTGGTCCCGAATCTTTAAAGGGAAAAGAGAAAATTATCGCTCGGCCCAAGAACGTATATTTACACGTGACGCTCTTTAAGTGCGACGCCCTTTAAATCCATCCCCATGCTTCACGTTATGGAATAAATTTGATATTCGATCCCCGTATAGATATAAATATGTAGGATTAAGAATAGCGTGTCAAATATCGATTAATTTTGATTATCGTTAAAATCAAAGTTCGACAAAAAAAATCCAATTGGCACAAATTTTATTTTTTCAATTAAAAAATCAAAAAATAGTACGTTACACAAAACTCTCAAGTTGCCATCATCATGAATAATAACCACAAAAAAAACTCGCTACTCCTCAACTAATCAAGATGACGTATATCGAAACAAATATCATTAGACAAAAGAAGCGAAGTGATGGATATGGCAGGTTTACAATGGAGCAAGAATCGCGTGGGCGACAATGTCGCGTAGGTAGGATATACAATTTAGAATGGTCGGGATCGTCGTTTCGAACACTTTAAACAATTTGTCCATCGATTTAATCGTATTCAGTCTCTCCCCCACTTTTCTACCATCATTGTTTCAAATTTCGTAAATCGACCCAGAAAACATGTACGGCTAATCGTCACAACAACAATACAACAACTAAAATCTTGTTCT
The DNA here is from genome assembly GCA_030142595.1 of Trachelus iudaicus. Lineage (NCBI taxonomy): Eukaryota > Metazoa > Arthropoda > Insecta > Hymenoptera > Cephidae > Trachelus > Trachelus iudaicus. The sequence continues at coordinate 663,985 of JARQTH010000401.1, read as the reverse complement.
CGATACAAGCGACAAATCTGTTCTTCTCCTACCTTCTGACAACCATTTCTTCAAACGCTTTACTCCACCCGTGTTCACCGTACGCGTGTGGACATAACTACTGGGCAATTGACGCCAATTGCCAATCGTTGGTTTAATCTCAGTCTGACAATGTATCGTTCTTATCTGCCGATACACGAGGTAGAAGTAACGATGAAAACAAGGCATAAGGCAGTCGTTAAGGTCGAAAGTCCCAAGTCACCCTCTGTCACCTTGTCATTACGTCGAATCGCCTTGCGCGTCGCTTAGATTGAAAAGGGACTTGCGAAATTCGCGTCTTCTGTCCTTAAAGCGCCGTTCACACTGTTGACAGTAAACGCCCACACAAAGCCTAGGCACTCGTAACAGCCTTATGCGCCGTTCGCAAGGATCCAATCGCCCACCCGATTTCCATAAAACAGCGACAGTTCGCCTCTCTTATCGATTCCATGCTCTATCGCTTATACATTATTCACATATACATACGCAATAAGATATTTACCGACAATCAGATTTTCTCACCATTCCGACCCTCGGTGTACATAACGATAAAACTTTTTCTTCCTAAGATTCGCCAATCAGACAATAAAGCGGCAATTGTCCCGACCTCCTTATTGGAAAAGTCATAAAGCGTCATTTTCAATAAAAACCAACCAACGTAACAGCCAAACACATTGCGGAGCTTAAGAGCGACCGTGTTTGTTCGTTCCTTTGGAATTTTGAAAGACGCGATAAACCGCACAGTGTATAATTATGTCGCATACAGACTACACGTCACGTCGTGCATTGCGCGTACACCCATAAATACAGCCGATCGCAACACATATACTCGATTAGTCATGCGAACTATTATCTATAAGATAACCCGAAAAAAAAAATTATTAAGTCACGTCAATTTTTATTACCCGACTAGAGCGAAGTCCAAAAAAAAAAATAAAGATTATCCCAGACCTTTTATTTTCTTTCCTAATAGATTATCGCTCGTATCGGGCGCGGCTGCCTCCCAACGAAATTCACGCACGTCCCGATCGATTATGTATCGATTTGTCACTAGAGCAGCTACTGTCACGTCCGGTAGCAGCAACATACATCAACGTGCTGGTAAACGTAATAGCGTTAATACGCGAATCGACTACCGGGATCGCACTTTAGCCCGGACAACAACCCCGACGATGACCGTAGATAAATTACAGTCGTGAAATCTGGATCGATTGACTGATTGGAGGAAAACAAAAAAAATTATTTGCAAAAAGCAGTCACGTCGGGTACGCGCGAAACGTGAATATTATTTCAGCAAGACGATCGCGCCTATAAAAAGCTTCGAGAGTGTGTTGCGCAGTGACGTAGGACGAGACGGAATCCATATCAGATCGGAATATAAATACAGTTTTATACATTCGAGAGTACAGGCCCAATTTCAATTTCAATTTTTTCAGACTCAACCGAGACAGTCTTTTTTTTTGTCGCTACAAAAAGCCAAGATTAATCACTTTTATTAGAGTCGACGAGAATCTCGTCTCTTACCGACCGAGCGGGGGCCCGGACGTTATACTTGCGCAATACGAATTTCACAATTTACACGCTTCGAAATGCGAAGGAGTCTAGTCTGACTCGTGATATGACAATGGGATCTTTTTTTTTTTTAATAATGATTTCCATTATTTTTTATGGACCGAACAAATTTGGATGTTCGGGGTCAAACAATGTTTTTCGTAAACGTGCTATTAACTTTTATACTTACGCACGGCGGCGAACTTCGTACGTATAACGGCTGGCTACGATCGATGAGGATTGGAACGTGTGTATAACGGGTGGTTGAGAATTATTTAAATCTTCGTAAAGCTTGTGGCGTGCATCGTGAGGCTGCGCAGTGTCAAGATGGACTCTCGAGGGGTTCGTCAAGAGGACTAGGCGGGTTTTACGTGCAACACTTGAATCGTTCGAGGTCAACGAATATAGCACGTGCGTGTATACAGTGCAGTTAACGTTGCCTCTTAGGATGATTGAACGAAGCTTTTAAAATCCGCCATTAAGCTCCTGTAATCTTACTGGAGCACCGATTGATAGACGCGATAATAAACGGATTTATCAGTCAATAATGTGATAGAAAGAAAAAGAGAAAATTAGTCTTACCTATGCCGCTAATGAAATAGAAAAATCTATAGAGCAGATTTAAATCGATTGGCAAAGTGCATTAGATCGTACTTGAGCCCGTATACGTTGTTGTTGTACGAAACAACAACAATAGTCGTCAACATTTTTGTAGCTGTTCAACGACAGCTTTTTAGGGAACAAAGGATCTATCTGTAGCTGCGTTATAGACTTCGAACGTGTTACGGACATTGTATGGTACCGTAATAGCTTCATTCATATGTCACTGTAAGACTGAGTATCTTTAAAGGGATTCTCGATGCGTTAATTTCTTAGCTCCTACGCTAGACAAACGAGATAGGTGTGGAATAAGAAAAAAGGAAAGAGGAAAATATAAATAAAGGGGATGGACCAAGAGAGCGGATGGGCATTAGCATGGATCCCGTGAAACGGAAGTCGTCTTCTGCGACATGGAAGAAGGGTTAGGACGTCGTGACAGGAAAGGAAAAAAAAAAATAAATAAAAACAGACGATAAATCCCAGGCATTGCCAGGACACGAGGGATGGGACGTAAAGAAAATTCTTTTTTTCTTTTTTTTTTTGAAAACCGTTTCCCACTGTGATTAATTTTTCAACGATTCATAATGCAATTTACGTTCCATCCGGTATCCCTGGTGCAATTAACGTCACTGGGATACAAATTGCACGTAATTAATGCCTTACTCGTAATTTCTTAAAAGATCGTTAATAAGTCCTACTGTAGGCTCCGTCGCGCTGCCAGACAATTTGTTTCTCGAGATTTTCTTCCGAGAGACGGGACTCGTCGTTCGTTCTAATAAAAGCCGACGTTTCGAAATCCGAGACAGGTAAGATAGACGTGTTTGCTTGGGAAATTGACAAGTCCCACGGACAGATAAGATTCCGGAACGTCGTCTGTACAAACTCTGAAGTGTTACCCAGCAGAGCGAAGGGGAGTAAAAGAAAGTTATATGGAGATGAAAATGCAGAAGAACGAAACGAGCTGAAAAAAAAGTGTCAGGAGAGATACTTAAAAGTACAGAAATAAAAAAAAATGTTCGATCATACAGTGATCAACATTAAAATCAACAACAACAATAACCACCTAATGAACGTCACCCTCCAACTGACCACATGGACGTCGCAGTGTATATGAAAAATCTGTATTTTAGTAACAAAAAAAATTTCACTCCCAAAACCTTAATGAGATCCAGCTCTTGACGTGTAAAGAAACAAAGGATCGCGTACAGGAAACATAACAAAATAAATTCGTCCCCTCTCGTTGAGAACAAGAGCATTCCCTTTTTTTTTCCCCCATAAGTAAATAAATAGAAATGTCAACTATAAATAGAGCCAGACTGGGCAACGTTCCAGAGAACAAAAATTATACGAACACTTACCGGAATCCCCATTGCTCTCATTCGTCTCCCAGAGACATTTTTACAACTGCCATCGTGGGGTTAACCCACGTCAGCAGGCGCGTCACTTCTACCCTCTCAGTCTCGCTGCTACGTAATTCTATAGGTTGAGCCTCGTCACGCGAGAGAATAGCTCGTAGCTCGGCTTCTCGCGGATTTCAAGATAATTGTTAAAATCTCGAAGCCGCATGGGGAACCACGAGGCCACGAACGGAGCTATTTAAGCGTTTGCTTTGGCGTCGACACATAACACAGTAGTACCCTGTGCTCGCTACGAATCTCAGAAGCCATGCTTTTTCTCGCCATTAATTAAGCTCGCGTTATGTAGGACGCTACACGTCCCTTTCTTCGACATCCTTTTTTGTCTCACGTTTCTCCTCTTCTCTCTCTCCGTCTCGCTTCGTCGGACGGCTACACGGCATCCTCGGAAAACAGTGGCTCGGCCACAAATTGGATTAACGAATCATAATGGTCTCTATTGTTGTCGCTCGGCCATTGCACTAGCTGAGGTACGAACTGCAGAATACAAAATTCAATACAGCAACAAAATTTTTCATCGGGCTGCAGACGTGAATTGACATGACTCGGTTGTTCGATCTGATTGTTGTTGTTCTGTAAAATCAATTTTTGTTGTATACAATCGCACAACATTTTTAGATACAACAACAAGTACAAAAGCTGTGTTGTCTTCAACGGAAGAAACCGAAGCTTACCCGACGGCTTTGGTAGTTTATAATCAAAATTTTGCGTAGAGACGACGGGATCGTGCGTCGAGGTTAAACAGTGCCGTTCTAAAAATACACAGCTAAAGAAACGAGCTACGCCCGGACGTCCGACAAACAAAGAGCCACCTATAAAACTTCGGTGCCAGTAAACCACGTGGGGCTTGGTCGAATTCGTGCCGACTGTTGGACCATGGTTTACGTTAGGAAAGTGGGCGATCGAATGCACGAGCGGACCTAACCTAAAACCTGGGTCCAGCAGACGAAACCAAAAATTACGATAATCCAAAGAAATCGTGTGCCATTGTGGTGATAAATTAATTTCCGTAATAGCGTGGCAGTTCTCGAATCATTTTGACACTGTCATTACGCCAACTCATGTGTTACAATCGAATATGACTGTAAGTAAACAACAACAAAAAAAAAGGTACAAGCTTCATTGGCAAAACAATCGCGCCTCGGCAATAGTAACGAAATGCTCGTTTCGTTCAATCGAGCAGCAACACAATCTGTAGGAAGCGCGGGTGCGCCCAGGATGTAATCACGCAACTTTACAGTTGATTAATCATCGGCTGGTACCGGTAAGGGCTACGACAACAACAATAAAAGCCTATTGCAGCAAATCATCAACCAATGAAACGCCGAGGCGTCGTGACTCTGAGTACATTGCATCGCTATAACTATAAATGCTTCCTCTCCTTCCTCGGTAGCCATTGCAACTTGAGTCACACTATAAACTCGAACAATAACAATACCTTCTCGCGATTCTCTTTTTTCTTTATCTTCTTTCCTACATTTTTCTTGTTTCTCTTTTATCTTTTTCTTTTCTTCTGACTCTCTTCCTCGGCCATCCTGCTCGTCCACGCGCACCATAGGTCTTCGGGGTGTGGCATATAACATGAAGCACACACACACACACACACACACACACACACACACACGCGCGCGCGCGCGCGCAGACGCACACGGGCCTATGTGAGAATCAGACAAGAGAAAGAGAGAGAGAGAAAAAAAAGAAGATGAAAGAGAAAGAGAAAGAAAGAATGATTCGTTTGCGTTAACTTCGACACGATTTATCTCCCAGCCAACTTCGCACGGAATAACGAACACACGCGTGCATACGTGCGCGTACCCAAGTTTTATGGGAGCGAGTCGCCATACATGGAAACATGCCCTGAGAGCTCACCCGAACGGACCCACGGGACTGGCCGGGCCAGGTACAACCAAGCAATATGCAATATACGTTTGGGGCCTCGCCGAATCTCGCCGGGCAATAATTCTCTTGACAAATCGACAATGGACCGAAATTCACGATTCACACCGAACGATCTCCCCAACGATAAGATTTCACGTACAAAGTTTCGCGGCGCGTACAGAAAATTTGTTCTCGAAACAAAAACAATAGGACAAAAAATTTTGTTGGGAAAACAGGTGACTCGTCACGCTGTCATTAGTTCCACTGATTACGTCTGATTGGCCAAGGCTATCCGCGTGACCTCAGGGTGCGTCATCGCTGTGCGGTAATAAATCGTTCGCGGATCAATGGCCAGAAATCGGAGAATGCAACGAGACACGCGAGCTATCTCGGTGTCATAGTCTTTTTCTGACTTTGATATTCACATTCTTATTTCCTCGATATTATCCTTCGGATCCCGAGTTATTGACGCGCGCGCACTTTGTATTTCGCGCGATATTTTTACTCGTGTCCGGCCGTCACGATCAACGTGGATGCACCGAGAGAGAGAGAGAGAGAGAGAGAAAGAGAGAGGGAGAATAGCCGATGCTTCCACAAGCGTCCGCGAGGACGTCGACGTTCGTAGGATTGATTGACACTCGATGCGATTGGCAGTATTGAATGTTTCCTAGCAACTAACGATAGACCAGAGACGCGATTGCTCCTTTGAATTTGCGTGCCTACCAGGAACGGTGATGACATCTTTGACACTCTTCCGAGTATCGACGCGATATGCCTGCCAGTATGTGAGAACTGGCTTGAGTAAGCAAATGACTAAAGAGGGCAGATCAAAAGTCATCGAACAACCCACCCACGGGCAAGTGCGATAAATATCATCAATTTAGATACAACGATAATATACGGGGTGTCCCACGCGATCACAAACTTTTAATTCCCACGAGTTGTGGATCGCGCGACAAAAATTTGAAATCGAATGAATTTTATTGTACGACAAAAAATTTGTATCGAAAACAAAAACTCGAGTCTATCCTACGACGATATCTTTGAGATTTTAATTCAAAATATTGTATTTTCATTCTAACCTTAAATTACATCAAGTTTCAAGCGTTCGAACGAAGATCGATCGATGACAAGCTTCGTGGTACAATCCCATACAAAGTATAAGTAAATAAAGAACGACTGTCGTAATACAAGACATGTCTATTAAATGTGAAAAAAAAATAAGTCACATTGTATACAAAGACAAAAAAGATACTAAACGGGTACCGAATACTACGAGAGACCAGTAATCAACACGAGAACTAGATACAATAATTAGCTTCCTTGAATGATCCTCGTAAGGATAAAATTAATCTTGCGAGTATTAAGGCAATATTTCAATCGGTGCGTTGACACACGACGGGGCCGATCGATATCGCACGATTCACAACGCGAGTACCTGTTAAGCCTAATCCACGTCGTGTCCATTTTTAAAGCGACCGGATACCTGGTCGACTCTAACGGTCGCCTGTCTCCTGTCTTCCGTCTTATTGCGTTACGTCGCTCCAGAGCTTACGCATGTACGCGACGCGACACACGCCTCACGGGTTCCTCCATTTACACCTGTGCGTCGGATTGGACTTGATTTTTCGAAATCTCAACATGACCGACTCGATGCGGGCAATTTGTCACGTTTCGTAATTCGGATTAAAGTCCGACTTTCATGGGAAGGAAACGAACGGAGATAATATTTTTCGAAATTACGCCGTCACTGATCTCAAGGGCCGATAAAGATGCGTGTTTATCGTCTCGATCGAAATCCGCCTTTTACTGGTAATCAGTCAAATCCATATACGTATACGTGGAATAAATCTTAGATTCGTTAGACTTGCCTCCCGATCCGCCTTACAAATTGGACCCAAGTCGTTGTCACGTGACCGAATGAAAGAAAAAATGGGCCCATCATTCGATTTAGCAACGACGCGATTAATTTATATTTATCATTCGAAAGCGTAGCCATTGAGTAATCGCGTGAAAACGATGACGGGTTGTTCAATAGTTTGAAGAAAAAAATCGCTAAATGCAACTCGTTAAGCTGACTTTCTAGTCCAGCGACAAGAGAGTCTTCGAGGTCTTGGGTCTACCGAGTACCGATTCCGCATTCCTCATTAGTCCTCGATGTAATTAAAGTACCCCCCTCTTCCTCGTATGGTTCATTGCTTGCAAACGACAGTCCAAGCTTTCAGCGCGAAATGAGGTTAAGAGGGAAGCGAGAAACAACAACCCGGGGTTGTTTCCCACGGATCTCAAGGAAAACCGCATAGAGAGGAATAAGTTTATCGCGATGTCGTTTGCGCGTGATGCGGCTGAGCGAGGTGCGGATTGAGCAATTTTGCTTGACGGTAAAATTTAAATTTCAAATTTTCCCCGCCTCGCGATAACAACGGCAAAAAGACGCTATGAAACTTTTACCTGTCTTCGGATCAAACGCTAATGCAATGGAAAGTTTTAGGGATCGAACAACGCGCACGATACAATCGTTGTTGTTGTTGTTGAAACAATAAAATGTTGAATTGTATCGTCGATACAAGGATCGTTGATACAACGACAAAATATATTTCGTTTGTTACACGGTAGGTACAAAAATTCTCATTCAGAAAGGTATAAGTTAGGCGAACCTTAACCAAACGTTGGATACTCGGGGCTTTGGGTTTTACTGCGGTTTCACGGGCCGTGGCTCTTTACGCTTTATGGTTTATGGTGAGCGAGGTTCGAATACTTGACACCTCCTGGCGCTTGTTTACACTGAACATAGTGCGAGCTAGGCGATGAACGCGAGGACGTTCTAGGAGACGACGAGCGGGATCGGGTCTCACCCATCACAAAATTACGATTTGTTTTCGCAACAAATCCAAAATACATACGAGCTGCGTGAACTGCTGTGTACACATGGGGTGTAATTTTGGATTTGGGAAAGTGGCGTAGTCGACGTATTGAAATTTCGAAATAATTTGTATCCCAACATCAGCGTACATGAGAATCAAAATATTGAAACCAATCGTAACGAATTTATGAGCTTTTTCGAAATATCTAAAAATACAAAAATTACACCATTTTTGGATATTCGGTACAACGATAGAGGTTATAATAAAAGTATTATGCTAATGAATTTTTTCAAAAATTATTCACACGACGCATAGCGAAATCACAAACGTTATAAGGCGATGTCAACTACTTTTTTTTTAATGAACCAGTCGTTTCCAAATCCTCGTAAAATTATCTGGACCGCTGAAGAATCCCCGTGAGCAAATATTAACGGCATACGGACCAGAATCATAAATCTTCAATGTTATTGACTTACCGCGTGTATACTTTACACTACCACTGGTATTCACTGTCGAGTGTTTCAAATTAAAATAAGGAAAAAAACCCGAAGTAACGAGAAAGGAAAAAAAACCAATACACAAAATCTAAATCCATTCGCAATTACGAAAAACCCCAATTATTGCGTAAAAAAAAAAATTATCAAAAAAATCCGCTCGTTAACGATCGTTAACAAAATTCGAGCGAATCTTCATTCCCGCCGTCCCTTCGAAACCCCATAAATCTGCAAAGTCTGCTGAAATTAACGTCACGCGCTCGAGTTTAATTGGCAATCGAGAAAAGTACAAGAGTCAACATCGAGTTCACAATGCGCGATTATTCAATGCACCGTTAATGCTCATTTCTATAGGGAGACTCGCGGAAGACCTTAGACACAAATGATTCTACAGTGCGCACGGAATACGCAATAGTTGTATGCAGGGTACAAGCCTGTATCTCAATTCAAAGCGCGCCGATTGGTCGAGACAGTAGAGAAACGTAGATAACAAAAGCTGGCGACGTGCTGTCTCGCACATCGCCCGTTGCGAAGTGACTTCGCGTTTTGTAGAATGGTTTCTTTAGAGAGGGGAAAAAAAAATATTGTCCTCCAGTCTCGTCACTTCCGAGAACCGAGAACAAACGAGAAAGAAGAGCTAAGACAGAATAATACGCTACGATAGGAACAGAGAGAGAGAGAGACGGGAGACAATATAAAAAAAAATAAACTCTTCCACGTACCAACCTATACCGTACACACATTAGTAACAAGAGACACGATGAACTTCCCGCAACTGGCAGATCCATATAAATCAGCAAACGAGCGATTAGATTAGACCGAAGCAGAAACAGAAATCTTATCTGTGCCCGATAAGGTCGAATTTTTGCTAAGGTCGTCACACGTACCGATTTCTAATGTGCACTGAGATTATTTAAAGTCGGCCTAAGTCACAGCCGCGATCGACCGTCGATTACGAGATCAAAACCAGTCGACCGTCCCTATCTATTTATCACGTCACAATCCAGCGATAGATTCAACATAATCACAGTGCATTACGAGTCAATTGCTGTCCGGAAAGATCATGCGTCGAAATTGTAGGACCGTCAAAAAATTTTGTTCACACCAACAAAAACAATAATTTCGATCTCGATACTTCGAACGTACAAGATCCTGTTTGGATATACAAAAAACACATATCACACGAGTGCTTCGCTGTATTATAGCGGCCATCGTGATATCCGGAAACTTTTGTTTGTTTAATAGGAGTGGAACAAAAAAAAAGCAGGACAAGTGGAACAAAAATCCTGGTCACTCCTACTCAAGTAGAAACTGTGCCTATTGCTATATGGAGAAACAAAGGACCCATTCACATATCGTTCCAGCAAAGGAATACGAGCCTGGCACTGTTTTCTGTCCGATAGTACAATCCTGACTAAGCAGTTAAGGCAGCAATTTAAAAATTCATTAAAAAAAATTCCCCCAAGAAAAACATTTTACTGTCCCTCATCCAGACTCCACTTTTTCCCGTAAAATTCAAATCCAACGTCAATACCAACAGACAAAAATTGTCGGTCTCGTAATTTCAAATTGCCCCCATCACTTACAAGATATGACAAAGATATCAATAACCTGATCGAGAAAACAAAATTTAACATAAATTTTTGTACTACAAAATTTTTGTCAATTAATCCAACAACAATTGTATGTGGGCAAATCCTCATACTAGAACAAAGTACGTGTACTTTGAAGAAGCAGCGGAGCAAATGCGGCAGTGCCAGCCGGCAAAAGTCAGGCATTCAGGCGGCAAGAAATCAAGCAGCCAGGCTGCTCTAGCTGCCTTGCCGGAGGCGAGAAAGTACCGTGGTCGTGTAGACGAGAACGCGGTCGCGCGCCCTCTCCAACATCATCGACGACGTCTCTGCTTACCGTGCATTTATTTAGCCTGCAACTCGGCTCGTAATACGCGCGGAGATACAAGTCGAGCGTGTAACGTACCGAGGGAACTACGTACGTATACACGATGAAGATAACGCAAGAGTATACTGAGCGCTAGTAGGACAGAGCCATATACGGAGCCTTGTGCTCTGACCATCCGGTGCCACGAAGAATTGCGAATGAGAGGGAGAGGAGGGGAGGGGAGGGATACATAATAAGATCCACTCGCTCGGCCAGCTTCCTCGCGACCGAAGCAGCATCCACTCCCATCTTCGCAGCGCAATGGTCCACACTTCTCCATCGGGCTCCGGGGGCCAACCCAGCTGACGTTCGGGAGACTGCACGAGTCTCCCCGAACATCCACGAGTCTCGCTCGAGGTATAGTCCACGTATACGTATATTCTTCCTTGTTCATCCCCCGCTGTACCAAGGACGAACTTTGCACTATTGGTTGAATCTTTTTTTTTCTTCATTTTTATCTTTTTCTTTCTCATCTCTTTTTATCTTTTTCCTTTTTTTTCGCGGATTCGAGCCTTCTCGCACAAACACCAGATGCGAGCCACGTGCTCTCTCTCTTTTTTTTCTAGTTACGTCTTTCATGGGTCGGGAGCACGCTATCGATTCTCGATTCGCCTGATTCTTTTACTGTCGACTGAATTACGCGAGAGGTGCGAATTGCGGATATATATATATGCAAATATTTTTCAAAAAAAAAAAGCTTATGGGGATACCCAGAATTTTGGAAATACATAAATCTGGGTATTGTTAGATAAATTCCTACGAGATTATCCCAGTGTACCTTTCGGAGGCGTGGGATCCGATTCAAATTTTCTTTTTACCTAGAAAATATTTTCTATTTTCCCAATTTGACAAAAAAAAAGAGCAAGATACACATTCATCTCGAGAAATGAAAATGTGAAAGCACGTGTCTCTCCCAACGTGTTGCAGTGTGTTTCCTATTGGTACGACCTTTCCATAGCTACTCCCATGCCCATGGGTTTCTGCCTAGGAGCGATTATGCGCGAGGCGAAGGAACGTGACCGAAGAATGAAAGAAGAAGAGAAAAAAAAAGAAAGTAAAGAAAACGAACGCCTAAACAACGAGATTCTCCGATTAGCCAAACGTGGAAGCAGCCACCGACTCGAATTTCGAGATTAGCGTTAGGGGGCGACTAATGTGTTGTTTTTCTCTTTTTCTTTTTTTTCAGGTAGCCACCAACTAAATATTCTCATTAAGCGACGGGAGCTCCCGATGTTTTTTATCGAAATGAGAATTCTTTTATCTTTTTTCCTTTGTTCTCTCTCTCTCTCTCTCTCTCTCTCTCTCTCTCTCGTTTTTCGTACAATCCACTGAAAAGGATTACGCGTCACGCGAGAATGGAAAGAGACATTCGAATTGTCAGTCACATCCTTAAGCCAAGGACACTGGTTCACAGGAGTGCGTAAGGATTTTCAGCGAACAATAAATAATGGATAATCGAAGGTCCTTGGATAATCTAAAAGATTTCTGCTTTATGTAATTTGTATGTAAGAAAATAAAAAAAGTCCTTCAAGGCATCCATTATTGCAGATCATGAATCTCCGGTATCTCGAGAGAGTGGAATTCCTTCAACGTCACGGACAAGCGTATGCACGAGGCTTTAGGATGTCTCCTCCTGGAGAATTCGTTTCTGCAGGTAGGGTCGCCGTGTAAAATGCGGAAGCTCGCGCATTCTTCTCGTGATTATGCGACTTAAGGATTCCCCTGTGTCGGAAGACCACACGCGTCACGGAGCGAAACTGGTAGCGAGGACAAAAAAGATTCTATAAATCCCGAACGTAAGGTTTACGGGCTGTCGTAAAAAGGGAGCGGAAGGGAAAAGGAAAGGGAAGGACAGAGGAACGAGGAGAAACAAAATCATCGGTGCTCGAAGTGTAAGGGAGACGTGTCGCAGAAAAAAAAAGAGTCAATTTGTAATATTTACATTACGGGAGATAACAAATTTTGAAATTATATTTCACACCAGAAATTTACATCGTGCACGCGTATAAGGTCCGCGTGGGGAATGCAGCGCTTTGAAAATTTCTCGTATCTCTCTGACTTCCTCGCGTTTTATATTTGTCTCCGTAAATATTTCACACCGGTAAAGAAATAGGCCATTCAATTTTTAACACCGAAACGAATTACGGTTTCGGTCGTTCGAAAGGCTCGTCAAATTTTAAAGACTCGAGTCATTGTCACTGTCGAGTACGAAATGTTGAGTTTGTATGGAGTCCAAAATTCACGTATAATCTATGCCCGTCACAGCTTCCGGAAGTGGTACGTTTCAAATAAATTTTCCTCGTCAACCCCTCATGAATATCATATCCGCTTGCTAATGTTAAACGAAAATATTCTGCACGGTCGCTGCAAGAAGTTTTTATGGACTTTCGGGCGAATCGATCCTGAGATATATCGAAATATTTCGAAGCGCCCCCCTGATGGGCAGTGGGAAGTGTTTTCGAAATTTCGAAGCGAAACGGTCCAGCGCGACAATGCGGGTCCACGGGGGTCCCTTGGTCGGATTCTCGAAGTTCAATTGGGCTGGAGACTCTTGGACCCCGAAGGACTCGAAAAGGGTCCTACCCGTACAATGGCGTAGCCACAGAAAAAAAAAGAGTCTAGAGATAAGAAGACAAACTAATCTCATTTCTTTGAAATATCGAAAAACTACGGAAACAGCCTTTAAGAAATTTTCGACAAGCCATAATCGTAAATAAACCTCGGAATAAAGTTCGATTCAAGCATATCAGTTACGTATTAAATTCGTGAAGATTTTACGTAGAAAAATGTTAAGAACAACAACAACAACAAATTATAGCTCACGCAAAAGTGGCAGGAACAATAGAAATTAAGCGTTGTACAAAGACAGCTGCAAGTACAATAATTAATCCGGTTTTGTTGTCGCAGATTGAAGGGTCGAGCCTATTGTTTCAGGTCACAGTATATAGAGTACGTGGCAAGTGGAGTACACGAAGTGTAGAATGGATAGAAGCAGAGAGAACGAAGAAGAACGGGGAGAATGAAAAGGAGCCCTTATGTTAGTCCGATCGTAAAAGTCGCCTCGTACCCAACTCGCCGCGATAAATAATTCATGTCGCCGGCGACTTTTATTCAAATTTTTATGGTCAGCCAGGGACGTTCTCGAGACTTGCTTCCAAGTCGTGCGACGTCTCCATAAAGTTTTTTTACAAATCACCGAATTTTCGGAAAACGATCTCTCACTCCCAATGGGTCCTCTTTTGTTGTATAATATATGAATTTTTATTTTTGTAATCAACTTTTCATATTTATCTTTGAAATAATTCACCGTTATCTCAGCATTAATTTGGTACTACGTTCGATCTTCGTTAAAACGTATTTTCAAGCGATTCGTTCCAATACTCGATATTCACTACGTACATCGCGTGATTTAATTAAAATCTAATTCTTCCTGCTATAATTAGTCTTCGCCAATTCTTGTGATACAAACTATAGCACTAAGCGGATTGGTTTAGATCCTAGTGGATCCGGGTCAGCCTGACCCCTGTCACACGTGTCGGGGTTGGGACCCGTTAGCTTTCTGACTGATAGTCGGTTATTCGCTGCTAATCGAGAGAATAATCGATTATCGGTAATACGCGGTAGTAATTAAGATCGAATGTCAAATCTTGCGAAGATTTCAGTTTACTTGGTTTTATTGCAAAATGATTAAATGAATAATCGATTTTGGATAGACCTAAAGCATTTGGGTGGAATGCATTTTTTTTCAAATTGAATTTAAAAAATATTGAAAGTGACATCATTTTCATATCGATAAATAGTCAATGGATAAAACATCAAACATTATAATTATAAATAAAAATAATTCTAGAAAACAGTAGTAAGCTACATGGCATAACATGTAAGGCACTCGCAATGATATTACATGACGTACTAATTTTAAATATCGCTTAGAAACTGATAAATGACTATGAACAGCAGTTATCGGGTACAACGGAAATTTCAAGGCCTTACAAAAACTTTGTGCACTACTGTCCTCGAATAGTATAGATTCAAAAAAATTATTACAGTTAAGCTCACCGATTTTGTAGAATTAAAAATCCTGCGTCTCGGTAGGGACATCCAGTCTCTCCGGTCCTGTCATGATGCTTGGAGGTCCTCTTGACAGTCCACAGTCACAAAAAATCACTGTCTCTTCACTAGCCAATTGTTTTTTAAATCGTTCTGTGATTTTGCACGAAATTTACGATAACTCGACGCGAGAATCTCTTCACGTATATTCTGACAAGAAGTTTCTTCGATTCTAGACTGTCGCGTCCTTGTGCGTTTATGAAGAGTCTGTGGCAAGAAGAGTCAATCTCAAGAAAATTGTTTGTTTACACGAAGGAGAACTCTTCAGCCGGGGACAACAAAGGTATCCCATGCGCGGCTGAACGAATACTGAGCGCTCTGCCGATTGGATGGAAGCAGCTTCCAAGTACTTCGATCCCCCACCATAATTGTAGAACTTACACGGGCCGCCACTAGATTGGCGCTAGTGAGTGGGATTTCACCAAAAGGATCCTTCAAACTCTCTAGAACGTTAATAATTTTTTTTGCTCCTTTGCAGATCCTTGAACCACGAAAGACGGGAGTACGTAATTATGCCAAAAATATATAACTGTATTGTATTTCTTTGGCAAGCAAAGATATGGTAAAAATATCGTAACAATTTTTTTTAAATCGCGATTACACGAGGTACGTCTCTGTGACAATAAAGATTATATCACGGTTAATTAATATCGATGCTGTGAAAATATTTTCTTAACGTTCTCGGAAAATACGAATGTCTCCTCGCGAAGAATTTCAGTAAATTGCCACGGCTTATGTCGAGACTGTTCAAATGAAAATAAATCTTAACTATCAAAATAAGAAGCACTTACCATCGTCTCTCTTCAAGAGTCTCTTGTCTTTCTTTTCTTCAAGAGTTCCAAGAGAGTTTCCTAAGGCTTTCTCTTCTAAGAGTTCATCTTGAAAGAAAAACATAAAAAATAAAATTAAATGCATACAATCCGAGTAAGTGCATTGGATTAATATATATATACACGTACTTCTAACTATTCCACACTCATTTATTCTACACATTGACAACAAATTATCGACTGACTTATACAGCATAGATAATACCAAATTTTCAAGGTCGAAAACCCACTTTACCTTTTACATAATATGCAAGCTACGGATAGTGGTGTGAAATTAATTCCAAAAAATACCACTAAAAATACACCGATGCTCATGAACGATAAGAGCAAAAAAAATGAATTTCACGTGATTCACGCAACAGTAAATATAACTGAACGTTCCAAAAACCATCTAAAAGAAACATTCTCGACCAGGTAAAAAAATCTCTCTTATTGTTCCTCGAATCGATCAGCAATAACTCTTCTATTTTGAATCCGGTTACTCCCTTACGCTGCTCAGAGAACGCGCGGAGCTACCTGTCGAAGAAAATTCAAGAGTAGCAAACCAGTAGGCGAAGTAGATTGTGAGAAAGAGAGAAAAGAAAAGTAATATAGATGGCAGTGTCTACAGCTCAGTCGATAGCGATGCCCAATAGCAGCGTTCGAGGAGTTGGCGGCGCCGTAGGTTCGTAGTGCAACGAAGTAAAGTGCAGTGAACCAAAAAGAAGATTGAAAAGCGAAGCGAAGAAAAATAGAGGAGACAGAGAAGCAGGGAGATAAGTAAGAAAATAAAAATAAAATAAAAGAGGGTCACACCAAGGCCGAAAGGGAACCCTTCTCGTCCTCAGCGGGGTGAAGGGTCCCATTTTTCATCTCCGTGGTAGTGCAGCGTCAGTAATATACAGTTCGTATATACCCGTGGTTGGGGGTGGCTGTATTGGTATATAGTAATGGTGGTCCGCCTATAGCCCACTGAGCCACTCCACTACGCTGTATAATCCGAATCCGAAACCTGTTTCAGGCCTAAGGGTCAACAACAACATCCTTCGTAATGCCTGCTCCTTCGAGTCTGGCAATACCGAACGATACTAACCACCTTTTACGTTGCTTTCCACCATTTTACGGTTATAACTCCATCCGTTCCCGGGCAATCGAGGGTTGTGGCGCTGCAATCGATTTCTAAATGAGACTCGTTAAGCCAATAAGCGTCGAGCTCGATGTATTTTAGTGGCGGTAAAAGAATAATATTTGAAAAATACGTAATCGTACCGATATCTCATAATGATTGTGTCGCTCACGACAAATATTTTCCATAGTGATAAGACACAAATTTTTTAATTCTTAAATTCGTGCCATGACCTGAAATTGATATCCTTTCGAGCCACTTTTGACTAATGCCAAATTCAACGTACGCACACGCAGATTTGAATAATCGCTCGTACGAGCTGGCGTTTACATCGAGACTTTATTGGGAGCTAATTTATAAGCCCGCATTTACGAGGGATTCGAGAAGTGAAACCCGATAGTCGTGTACCTACGGCTAAGGCTAATTAACCACACGAGGAATGGACAGTAAAGTTTCTACTTAAAAATTATCTACTAAATAGGAGACTCCCTTGCAGTAAACGAAAATTATAATAACTGATAAACCGTTTAATTGCCCATCTCCAGTCTTCTAAAAGTCTCCAACAGTATGTAAATCTGTCAAAAAATCATTCTTCGTGTATTCGAATGAAAAAAAGTACGTTACTCTGACATCTTACGTAATAAATACATTGAATCAAGGTTATTGAAAATCGAATCAGTTACGTATGTTAGGTATGCGTAGTGTGACAGATAACAATATTTTTAATGGTCCTTACGATTGTGACAGCCTTGAGCCAATATCACTGCTATCCATTTCAGATGTATATTGTGTATAGATATATCGTCGAGCCTATCATGAATTTCATAGCCAGTTGGTGACCCAGTGTAACCTTTATCTGAAATGTTCTCCATTTTGACGCTTCTCAACGTCAATTCTTGGACTAACCCTCTATGGAATAGACGTATACAGAGATCGTTTCCAGTTGGTCCATTCGTCCAACTGTCTGTTCCTGTTGTATGTGCTCGAGTAATGAAGATTAATATCTGAGTGGTCCTGCCTCAATTCTGAGACCTGCCGGTTTCTATTAGGTCTTCACCGTCAGGACTGGAATATTGCTGGATGCCGTTGATGATCCCTGAACAAAATTTTTGTTTAAAATCGATCGGAAAATTTTCGATCGTTATTTCTTTTAACTTTCTCATGTAGGTTAGGTGCACAGAAAACACATTGAAAATCGAAGCCTTTAGAATGTCGAGAATAAAAATTTAATTTTATTATCGTCATTGAAACAAGATATATTTCGAAACAGTATATCATAAGTGTACAAATAAAAAATGGAAAAGAAATCGAAACTTTATAAGGACAGAGGATGCTGTACCCGTATAAATTCTTTATTGCTAATTGAATTGTAAAATTTAATTGAAATATATGAAAGTGTTATTTTTTGGTCTTTTCTTATCTGTACATCTAGTATGTTTAATTAAATAGAAATATTAGACTTACTTTTTATTGCTTCTTCGGGTACGTTCCGAACAAGTATTTTAGTCACGTTCAACGGATACAATCTGCTCGTTAATCAGTATCGTTTACAGGTGATTTGGAAGGCCCTGTATAATTACCCATCATTCCTTATTACGTTGTATAATTTGGTAACTGCGATAAATAATTTTTTCTTTTCATTTATTCGTATTCCACTTGTTCCGTCTCGCCTTTATACATTGACATAAAGTTTCTATTTTTCGGATGGCTCATTTCCATTCGTATTGCAATATTAGTCACTCTTTATGCACTTCCACGAACTGTAACACTTGAATCAGACATACGTATGTTTTGCCAACCGTTCGATCACGAGACTTCGCTTGCAGTACAGCAGGAGTTGATAGCGACACCACAGGCTTTATGTATATAAAGCGCACGTTCTCCAATGCGAGCGAACAGAACGTGCGAGAATAACGAGCGTTGTACATCTAGAAAAGAATATCTCATTATACGTGCCAGTATTGTTTTTTTCAAGAATACAACAAGATTTGTGCTTTCTTTGGGGAATTTTCACATAAAAATCACGGATTACCAATAATTTTTATAAATCCTTGTGCAACCTGTTAGCAATCGGATACGTTCCGGGTGCAATATAAAATTTTGAAAATGTCTCAAATTTGGAAAATCGTCCTCGTGGGAGTATTTATTGGGCAAGTTGTTAAAAAAAATTTATTCAACATATACGTTATTATTCACACTAACACACCACCTAAAGGTGGCTACACAATTAAAATGAACTGAACACGCTCGATTCACTTGGTGCGTTTTACACGAATAACCCTAACGCACGAGTTAATGAAAATTTCTTAATTACGCGTTAATACTCTCTTTTTTTTAATATGACGAATATTGCTTCGTTTGACGTAATCGTCATCTAAAATTTGTTTGACAATCTCATCATAATTTTGTGCAACGTTTCAAAATTCACCGTACGCTATTTTGCATTTCTTCGATATTTTCACGTAAACAGCTGTTCGACAAAAAATTCGTATTCGGTTACAGAATGTGTGGAAATTTTGCACGAGATATTGTGACTACGTGCTTACCTAAACACTTAGAACACGAGTAGTCGCGAGCGTGCTTATCGTACGCTGCAGTGCTATTTATTATACATTTAAAAAGACCCGTAGATGAACTCCTCAACGTTCCCTCGTATAATTTTAATATCCGCACTGACGTTGTTGCAGTTCTTGCCAAGGACAATTTGATTTCGGCTGGTCCGGCGGATTGTTCGACAACATAAACGGATTCAATACAAATCTACAGGATGACATTTCAAATCTCAATCATCGAATTCAACAAGACGTGCAGAAACAAATTGACAGCGTTAACCAAGAAATTTTAGATGACATAGGTAAGTTGATGAAACAATGAAATGCACGAAAAGAAATTACAAGTCCAGTAAGATAATTAACTGTTGTTGAAACAACGATAAAAAATTTTGTACTGCACAAAAATAAACAACAACAATTCACAACATTGTACACTAACGTACAATAGACTTTTCTATTCACACTGTAATAGCATTGAAATACAATAGTAGATTCAATGACTATTTTTTTTCTCCCTGACGCAAAATTTTGTATTGTATGACGTTGAATATTTTTCAACGCTACAGTCATTCGCTATAACCAATGGATAATTCCATCGCGTGCGTTAGTTAACGACGAAATGAAAATACACGGTAGGAGGTAAATATTTAAAGTTTCAGGTATCTTCGAGTAACATCAACATCGACAAATAATAATTCATCATTGTTCACAAACGAAGACAGGCTAAGAAAATACAGGCATTTCTTCGTAAAAGTAACAATAGTGTCGTTACCACAAACAAAAATATCCTGAACGTACACGTCATTCGTAAGTGACGCTCGCGTGAGGTTCGGGATAGCCAGATAATTTCTAGCAGCTGTATTTGATCTGAAAAGAAAGAAAAGGAGACAATTCCTTATGCAGAAACAAACGTAAAGATACCAAGCGGTAGACATATCGACTAATGGAGTAAAAATTATTTTCTCCGTCTCATAGAATCAGGTCGCTGTATCCGTAATATCTAGATTCTCGTTGGATATACGAATGAGAATAGAAAAACTTTGTCACTG
This sequence comes from Trachelus iudaicus, assembly GCA_030142595.1. NCBI lineage: Eukaryota > Metazoa > Arthropoda > Insecta > Hymenoptera > Cephidae > Trachelus > Trachelus iudaicus. The sequence goes on along the minus strand of JARQTH010000401.1, from coordinate 643,581 downwards.
TACCTATCCGTGCAGAATACATTTTGTTGTTGTTGAAACGCCCGAACAACGAAAACACGTTCATGCCATTACGTTGAAAGTTGTTCGCGAGACAAAAACAAAATTTTCTTTCATCTTCATACAACAACAAAATTATTTTGCAACGCGTTATCCATGCGAAAAAGATATATGCATCGGTACGAACGTTCACCGTAGAACTTATAAGTGCAACCGATTACCTTTCACTGTTGACCAAGATTCTGTTATCAATTGAATACCAATTGCCAATTGCCACTTAAGAATCGCGATTTACCTTGATGACCTTCGCTGTTATTGCCCTGCAGTCATCGTACGATTACTTTGTTAATTCGACATACTCTTATGGCCCGTTTCCATGGTAACCTGTGAGTCAATGATTGATGATTCGTGCTGACCGTGAGGCGTCTAATGATTCCGTAATGATGATTTTTTTAAACAAATAATTCAGTGACATAACAACGCCGCATAAAAAGTGCCAGTAAAGTTAATTCGTGTCTTGCTTTGTTATCGCGTTAATGACATTGATGATTATCATTGAATTCAGGACGTAATCTTTTGTTATACTGTGGCATGATAATTGTGACATTAGTCATATGCTTTTAATATTTCATCATTATTGTACGGAATATCTGTGCGCAGTAGCGGTGTCATCACCTTTCGTGTCATAACAATAACAACGTTTCTCTGTGTAGTCCAAGCAGTCGGCTGCGTGGTGCATATGAATAATTTTTATTTTTACCATTCGCGTAATATTTTATATTTTCCATTGAATCTTCTTTTTTTAAGTTATCAACGTATGATTTTTTAGTATGCAATTCTTACTTGATTTTACCCTTTTTGTTTTTCCTTACAGCGAACTCGCAGAAAAACGGCATCGTGACTTCTAGCGGAAGTGGACAGTCGGTTTCTGTCAGTAATGTCAATGGCCTTCAACGATCGATGATATCCGGTCATACAAAATCTGGCGAACTTTATTACCGTGAAACCGAGGAGCAAGTTATTAACAACATTTTGCATCACACTGATAGAGTTTACGACAAGAACAAGAAACTTATCAGAGAAAATTCTTACACTCTCGATCTGTCGGATCCAAAGGCATCGCCCGTTCCGGTCAATTCGAAGTCAGGCTAAATCTACCAATATATTGTATTGTCGCTATTCCTTGTATCTTTGTATTTGTTATACACGCTTTTTGCCTTTGTGGATATCGACAAATTTTTTTCTTATTTCTTTTTTCCTTCGTTTGAAATACGTAGCTATATGTATAATAGGTCAAACAAGACATAGCAAATTATCAAACTTAAATTGGTATGCTTTATGATAGCTGACGTAATGTTGCTTCTGTGTAAGAAACAAAAAAATGTTATTATTATCAAAAGACAAATATTAAAATTATAAAGAAATTTCATTCGTTGATTCAATGAACGACGTATGATCCTTCTTATATAGAATATAAATATTGTTCTATATACATATATATTCGTAAAATATTGTTTGATAATTATTTGTATAGTAAATAAAATTAATTATGCATTATAAATAAATTATTGTTCAAATAATCGTATTTTTTTTAAATTACTTATTGCCGTATCAAATCTACTTTTCTTGAATTCCTCCTTAGTCTCTGTCTCTTCTTTTGCTTCGACAACTCCGCTCCTCTTTACGTTTCTTCTTGTTTCTGTTCTTCTTCTTTTTTCCTGGCTCTTTGGATCCTTTTATTTTTATGCATGTGGGTCCATTGTCTATCGTAGCCTATGCGTCTGACCACCCGTTGTGTTTTAAGATACGTGGGTGTGCGAGAGCAAGAGAGACGCAAGAACGAAATCTTACGAGAAGATATACCAGTGGAGCGAAGCCTCGTCACGAATTCACAGAGATTTTGGAGATTTGAATACAATCGACTCCCGCGGGCTTCCGGTTGAAATTTTCAAACCCTTCCGGGAAACCGGATAACACGAAATCTCTTCGAAGAGCCCGAGGGTAGCGCATTTCGTCTCGTTTATCGCATCGCGACAATAGCCAAACAAATAAATACTTTGTTCTTGCTGTACAAAAACAAAATTTTTCTTATAACAACTATGTGTTTCATATACAAATTTTGTCTATCACGAAATTTTTGTTGAACGTTCTTGGGCCTTTTAATTAAACGGAAAAATGATTTTCATTGATTCGATAAGACGTGGTGAATTGAAAAAAAATATAAAACTAAACAGGACTAGGTATGGAAATCATAAAATGAATATACGGTAGCTGCGTTAACGTGAATTTTATGTGAAGATTAATAGCTCTTTCTCTTCTGGTGCTATGTTCACGGGGCTAGTTTTCATTGGTTTGTTATAACCCACTCGCGTGCATTCAGGTAGTCGCAGACGATCGTATCGCGTCCTTGGGTGTGTTTCGAGGGATGCGACGGAATCTCACATCGGCGATGAAAGGGAAGACTAGGGGGAGCAGGCGACATTATTTCTATGTAAATCAGACCCACGACCCTTTTCATCAACCTTAAACGAATTTTGTGCAACAACAAAAATTATGACAACGACTGAAACAAGGATGTCCCCATACGCTTTTATTTTATATAGTTCAATATACCAAAATTATTATTTATATCGATAGAATATAAGAATTTCCAGGAATGATATTAAGAAATAAGAAATATATAAAACTCTTATCTTAATCGCTGCTTATTAATTTTTTAATAAAAAAAATTTCTAGGATCTGTGCTGGTCCGTGCTTCTTGCGAGCCACAGTATTTATATCGTGAAAAGAGAACCAAAGGAAATCTTTTAAATAACCCCCGAGGTCGTAGGTCATCGGTAGGTGAAAGGGGGTCAAATAGTAGTTGCTATTAAAAAAAAAAATATCCACATAAATTTTTGAAGGCCCACCCCGAAAGATACATCTCTTGGACCCACCAAAAACTCGAGGTAAAATTAGAGGGCGGCACGACCGACATTTCTCTAATCGCGAAGGATGATAAATGCGTGTAAACGTGGCTTTAACTCCGAGAAATAGTATAAGATTATTCGAGAGTTTACTTGCGTTATCGCCTTATCACCTGTCTCAGCGCGATAACAGGTCACTTGTGCGTTGGTACGTACAGCCGTTAAATAAACTTCAATTTTCACGTTTCAACATAAGACGTTGTGTCGTCCCAGAGTTACGTTCTAGATATTATTAAATATTCTTGAAGAAAGCTTAAGAAAGAAAAAAGATACAATTTTCAACGCGGTAAGATACTGCTCATATACCAGTCCGAGCTCTTGAATAAAAAATACCTACTGTGAATCAGTGATCAGCCAAAGAGTTTGACCATAGAATACCTAATTCTCCATTTTTCGTTTGCATGTAAATCAACTTTCTCGTTGAAAGTAAAAAAGAAGTTCAATCTTTCACCTTCAACTGAATCGCTTGTTAATATATTGTATTTTGTTCGTTGATTCACTTGAAAAACTATTGGAAAATTTGTATGTGTCAAATACGTATATTAAATCCATAATGTACAAAAATGCTCCGGCAAGCTCAAACAATCAAAGTACACTGTACGCGATTTAAACAAGGCGCTATTCATTCTCATGAAAATCAAGCTTCACTTCGTCACACCGTAAAAACCATACGATCGCGTGCAATCAATTTTCATTAAAGTGTCAAACAAATTTGAAAATTTATTCGTCCACCTCAACAGTCTTACTGGTATTCGTATCCGTACCAAGTATTGCTACAGACCAGTTACAATAGTATTTGGATGCTGCTCTCGACGTGGTCGTCATTTTCAATTTTTATGGTTCCACGCGGGATAAAAACCCGAACGAGTACGTTACGTATAGTTAATGGCGACGTTGGTAGAGGTACGTAGGTATAAACGTCTTCATCGCGGTTGGCTCTTCGCTCAAAGAATTCCGATAAGCTTCCAATTATAAATAAACGCGAAGTGTATGCTAATGAGGTACAACGGGGTCCTGTAGACCCCACCCACCTCATAACGTATCCCCCAAACTTCTCCCCCACAACCGACCGGAGATATCCTGGTTTCGCATCGTCTCTCTTGGTTCCATTTATTTGTCTTTTCTTTTCTTTTTCTCTCTCTCTTCATCTCGCTGCGTCGCGTGGCGAAAACTCGCTGCCATTTTAATATCCACTTTATATACCACGATTATCGGGCAATTTCGTACCGGGTGAGTCATTTTTTTCCGGATGTATCACGATAAGTCAATTTGCAGCTGGTTACGATATTTACATTAATTATCAACATAGATTATAGATTTTCGTACTAAGTCGATCCACTTGATTATTATTTTATAGAACTATTGACAGCTGTCAAATTTTATTTCACGAAACTTATTTTTTTTTTCATTTTTTTTCATTCAATTCCAACTTATGGATATTTCGTATCTTCTAGGCCATTACAGAATGCAACGGAACACGGAACATATAAGCGGCGCGATATTCAATAGTATATTTACCTAATTCGATTGGATCCTCCAATCAAGAAGAAGAAAATCGTTTTTAAAACAGTGACAGGTAATGAGATTTCACGTATGAAAATATTGTCGGTGCAATTGTTTTTTTTTTTTACATAAGCCGTTACAGATTACGTGACGTGGTATGCTCGATGTTGCTCATCACGTTACGTGTTCCGAGAAATGCTTATCGACCCTAGCAACCGCTTCCGTATCGTTGTTATGTCCGATATGTAGCCAAAATCGTAGACTTAGTACACCCTCGGTTTTAAAAACGATTTTCTCCTTCTTGATTGGAGGATCCAATGGAATTATATATACTATTGAATATCGCGCCGCTTCTATGTTTCGTGTTCCGTTGCATTGTAGACTGGCCTTTATTCGGGTTATCTTTACCGATGTTTGGAGTTCACTTTTCTTTTTTTTAAACTTATACGATCGTTTAGATTTCTCGAGCTACGCTTCGATTTCGATTTATTCAACTTTTATTGCCTTTATCTACCGTTAGAGGCGCTACGGGCACACAGCTTCAGAACGCAGAATAATGGCAACTTTTCAAACGGATAATATCAATGTCAAAAACCATACCCATAATGTCCCGTCCCATCCAATTAGCGTCAAGGGTTTGAACAGCCAGAAAATTCTTTTCTCCGGACGGAACTTCACCTGATAAGAGAAAATTAACGTAAACTAATTAATAGAATGTTAAGGATTGCCGATAAGAATGAACCTTTTAAAATATTTATCGCTCGCGCCGAGCACGCCCAGTCGAATATCGATGGACAACGCACAAGTGTAAGAACGTAGTCCCGGTATCCTCGTATAGATGTCACCACTTCGAGGAATCAGTTGGTGCGGTCGAGAGTTAATCGAGGTTAGAATTTTTATCGGATACTCTTAATGCATTTTGTACCTTCCTCCCCTCGCCGCCCGTTTCAGCTCACCAGAAGGTAAGTGTATCTGAGCCAAGTCCAGAGTCTGGACCCTATGAATAATTTTGTCGACGATGGTCACGCGTAAACGAAACAAAGAATACAACGTCAATGTAGTCAACTTTTCTGTAGTATATACTTTGCACGAGAAGTATTTTACTGTATGTTCTAAACTTTAAAAAAATTTTGTACAACAACAAGTACAATTGTTCCTGTCGATTGTATTTGTACGGAGAACAAACGTAACGAGGACAAACGTTCAGGTGGGATTAGTTTCTGTTCTAGATGGACAAAAGACGTGGAAAAGCTTGAAGAAAAACAACCGTGCTGACGTTGAGTGAAAAAAGAGACACGAGGAAAGAGGAGAAGATGAAAAGGAATAAGAAACAGTAGAGCAAACTGTGTCGCCTTGGCACGTGCCAGGCATTTCGAGATGAAGAATCGCCAGTAGAATGTTAAAGCAACGCCTGTATATGTCACAGTGTTAAAAAACGTTAACCTTAAAAACCTTAAGTGAAAAACCGTTACGCACTACTGTTATCACAAATGGAATGAAATTTCGAGAATCCTCTTGCTCGTCAATGATTACAAAAAGTCTGTGCGCCGTTTGAACAGCAAAAGGACATATTTGTACAGCGTACGATGATCCCTGAATTTCTTGTCAGAAACAATGCTTGAAAATTGTACGAAAATATGAAGCATACTCTAAAGTGAAAGTTTTCGAGAAAATCAGAAATCAAATCCAAAAAAATTATACTCGTGGCAAAAACCATCGAAACGAGCTTCTGAATGCTCACAAAAATGAAGTAAGTTGTTAAAAGTCAATTTTGATCCTCGTCCCAACCGTGGCTATACTGGGTATAGAATTTCCTCCGGCATCATAACACTCAGAACTTTTTTTTTCGTATGTGACCTTATGAGAAAAAGTTTGGTTTACGCCTCCGAACGGAAGCCCAAGAAGAAGTTTCGTGTTTTGGTCGAATTAAGGCCTTGTTCCTTAGCACTAACCGTCCACGGCTCATTAGGCCACGTCGACACGACCAGTTAAGTTCCACCGGGTTGTACAAGAGACTTGTGGTATGAAATTACAGTTTTCATTGGGGTCTGAAGCAACCCCTGCCGGTAAAGAAATTTCAAAAATATATATAACGTATGAAAATTTTTTTGATCTTGAAATTTAATTAAATTTAACTTCTATTAATAGAATATACCGAATGACGTGTACTGGTATAATGTATTTTATTTTCCATTACAAACACTACTTGGTATACAATTGTTTTTTCGATCGTATATTACTGAGTTTAAAAAAGGAAGAAACACGATATTTCCAAATAAAAGAGACACGAAACTTATCTCGAAATCAGACATTATAAATGGGACTTATGAAAGTCTGACGCAAGGGATTGGCGATTTCGTAAAATATGTATGACGAGCTGTCTACTTCTGGACTTATTTAATCATTAATTTATTTCGAACAGATGAATAAAAACCTATCACCATTAATGTCCTAGTCATCAAATCGAACAATCATCCTCGTTCATTTCGCTATTAATTTATGTACTGTACGAAACAAAGTAGCCAAAAAAAAAGAGACGGTCTACCATAAACAGCTTGTTACCCAATACGGCGCGTAATCAAGAGAAAACAAAGTTTAAGACCAACGAAAAAAACAAGGCAAATTTGTAATTTTCTTTAACATCGTTAAGGCTACAACAAGTGCATACAACGAACGATAGTCGCTTGCGCGTTAAAGAAAAATTACAACAGGCTTGATTAAGTATCACAAAAATAATTTCCCAATTTAAAGGAATCACTCAAAACGGGCCACCTGTTTTTAACCAGTGCAAATGGCGCGATAAAGACTTGACTTATAAAGATAAAAAAATATATATATTCCCGTTACTTCGCACATAGTATATTATGCCTGCACTTGCCGCTTGCGCCAATAATTTGATTGACCGTTAACGAATGCGTGGCGAGTTCTGGTTTTGCAATAAAACCAAAGTAAAAAAAAATCAAGGAACTCATCCAAGGTGAGACGCAACGGGCAGCTTATCGCCCGTTTTGACGTTCGTGAAATCATATGTGAAACTTGAAAGGATGAAGCGCACAGCAGGAAGAGGCTAAGATACAAGGAGCGAAAAGGCCGGAACAAAAAAAAAGATAAAGAGCAAATGAAGGTGACGAGGAAAGAGGGTGGAAAGAGGACAAAGCTAAGAGAAGAAGAAGAAGAAGACGGGGTACCATAAATGGAAATGGCCTAAGGCTGCCCCCAATCTCGATCTCGGCCAAGAAACCGTGCGTGCACGCACGGTTGACCTATCGAAGAATTCTACGGGACTTCGAGTGTGTTCACATATGTGGGTGACGTTGTTACCTCCAAGCGCGATATCGTGAGAAATCCGTCTTATCCTTTTATTTATTAGGCGCCATGGCTCTATGGTCCTCGTGCGCGCGGAAACGTCTGTCGCGTCAGCCAGGTTGAGAATGAAAATGTATAACCGGTGAGAGATTTTCGAATTTCTAGGGGGCGTTACGTAGGCGGTAAATATTAGCGCGAGATACTTTTATTTTTATCCTATACTCTACTTTGCTATGGCAACGGGAATTCGTGGGAATGCGTATACTTTTTTTGTCAATATACAATCGAGAATCCATTATGTCACGACGCGCGTAGAATACGTGACACGTGCGCACTTTGATTTCCCTATGGAGACAGTTTAAATTGTATTTTGTTAGAGAATAAATCGTCTACTATATCGAAAATTTATTGTTTAAGCAACGTGTTCGAACGTTGTATTTAATACAGAAAACTATGAACAACAACGAAAAAATTAGTTCGTGAAGTTCGTACGAGAAAGTTACTTTTCATTCTGATGAACGATCCAATGACTTGGATGATATATAAATGATTTTTACGATCGATATCTCGGATCGTTACTTATCCTGCATAAATGGAATATTCGATTGACGACCTCCGTATATAATTCTGCCATGTCGATCAGTATGTAAAAAATAATGGAGTTTCCGAGTGTGTGGGTGCCGGTTCTTTTCACACTTTAAAAACGTTCTATGTAAAGTTTGAATTTACCGAGAAATTTATTGATTCCTCTCAGAGACCCAGCTCGGACAGTCCTGCCACAAGAAGTGCTGGAGCTTAATGAATTTTTAAAACCGGAATTTAATGTTCTTCCAGTCACCTAATTTACATTTGGCAGGAGCTTCGACGCACGCGAAATTGCACAAAACTATTGACAGAGCAGAAGCCTAATAATTTATTGTTAACCGATACACCGCTTCATTATGGACACCGGGTAACAACGAGGTAGGTTATAGCAATTTCCCGTTTCTGTTCAGACAGGCTATTCTGTTTCTTCCCACCCGTTAATTAATTCACAAATAGTACAATAACAATTGTTGGATTACTCACCGTCCGCTGCGAACCGTTTGTCTTCCCTCTTGGGTCCTTTTCGCTACTGACCTTCCCTCCTTTTACTTCTGCCTGCTCACCTCTCCCTGCCACCCCCCTCTTAACGCACGTTCTACACACACTGGCAATACATTTCGGAACTTCTATTATTTATTTCGACTTGACCAATCGAAAAGCAGCAACGCGCGCGGCAACAATTTGTACGATTTGAAAAAAAAAGTAACAGAAATTAATACTCGAAGTCCACTTCCCTAGCCCTGCCATCATCTATATTATCTATCGGCACCAGCGTTAATGAGAACAATGATCAATGCATTCTCTGGGCTCTGAGATCACATTGGGACATGCAGTTGCATAGTAGCATAGTAGCGACTGCAGTGAACCGAATTGTTCCCAAGGGACTGATAGTGATACGCTAATTACAGTGGAGCTGCAGTGATAATTACGAAATTGCTCATTGAGCGACTGAGCTTGTCGCGTCGACACGGCGCGAGGTACAAAGTGGTTATTAAAGCCTCAAACGATCAGCCCATTGTATAACTCTTCGCAGAAGCACTTGTTTGACGTCCTATTGAACTTGGCACTTGTATGAAACAAATTTCAACGTTTACAATTGGTATTCACGCGAAAGTCCGATGCCCTGATTGACAGATACAAACATCTGATGCAATCTTTATTTCGCCTGTACAATCGCTACGCGTGATACATTTAAGTATTGCAGGTTGTGTCCGCAGGGTATCCATACGGAGTATCAGAGATATATCCGAGTACATATTTACATGTGAATACATAAACAATGCTCAAGGCACTCGTACGAGTACGAAAACAACAATAAATTCAGTTTTGAGGGGTTGATTACGTCATTGGATTGATATCGTTAGTATACGCAAACTTGCCTTATGCAAATACGATAAACTTACAATCCGAGTTATGAGTTATGATTAAGTCTAGTTGTTGGTTGGTATTTATATATAGTATATATATAGTCGATACAAGAATGTATAGTGAAACAACTTTGTATACAACCTGAAATGGTTGGTAAAGGAAAGTATGAAAGATGTGTTAAACGAGAAAATAACTTGTAGGAAGATTCGAGTTTTGCCCCTGATCAACTTACGCTTTGTTGTATTGCGCGTATAGCCGGTTGATCGTGCTACAGGCGTCATATGTATATTTAAACCAACGATTTCATATAATTCTCGCTCTGTTCGTTCCTCGCGGGCGCGACTGCAGTTCCTAAGCAGCCGCTGAGAACCGTTACATATGTAAATCTTTAAGTGTTGAAAGATAATGTGGACAATAACAAAAGTGCTCGCCGCGCTTGCATTGTATTACATTGTACAAATTGTTGTTGGCGATACTGCAGCTAAAGATGTTATAAGTAAGTCATTTATTTTATTAGCTCGTTCAATAGTAACAATACAAAAGTTAATGACTTATAATCAAATTGTAGGCTTACCTTACGCAATGCATTATCCTTGTGGAATTTCATACAGCGTCAATTGTATCTTTTACGATAGGTCAATTACAATTAACAACAACACTGATACAACAATTACAAAATGTTTGTGCTCTCGAACTGTGCTAATGGTGAAACTTTTTATGCTTAATTATAACAATAAAATGTTACGCGTGTACAATAAAAATATTGTATTTGTCAATTATATTTTTTAACACGCTAAAAGTTTTCTAACGTAACACCTTTGGTTTACCGGAACATCGAAACGGAACATTATACATGGGAGTACTGAGTCGTTGCGCTTTTTTTTTTCTTACAATTTTTTTTATTTAAATCGGTTTTCACTCACTACGAAGTAGAATGTTCAGCTCGAAGGATTGCACTACTGTACGCACGGAAATCGATGATTGCGCAGTGTGGCACGTATGGAGAAAGTCTCATCGTGATATGCTAATGGTTCGTCAATTGATCGAAGAAGACGTCGAGCATTGTGTCGTTAATACTGAAACGACCTGTAGCTCTGACCTCGTTAAAGTTTCAAGTGGATATCATCCTTAACTCGAGGAAGCAGCAATCCTCGTGTCCCAGGATAAATCCATCCTTGAACTTCGTATCGGCCACGCCACTTGTCAAATTACGATTCACGAGATATATGTATTTTAATGATACGTAAATTTTTAATATTTATATATATACCAGGTTATTCAGTTCAAACGTACCAATTGAATATAGTTTCTCCATAGAATTCAAATGGGCACTGAATAACCCTGTATGTATAATCTGTGTCCTTAGATCCCGCAGGATTGTCAAGTTTGGAATGGGGAGAGCATCTGCAGGGCTTGGAAAGTGTCAAGTTTTCAGGAAACGACAAATTTTCGAAGTTTCGTGGAAAAAGATTTATTAATCTTGGAGTGAACGAGCAGGTAAGACATTGTACTGATGTTGTGTTCGATGATCTTTCCGTTAACGAAGATAGAAACTTTTGTTGTGATTGAATCATAATTATGTGTAATAATTATTAGCTATGGGGATTGTTGTGTTTGATGAATTTATTTGTTTGCAGCCAAACAAGGCGTATCAGGCTTGTTTGACGCCCGACGAGAAAAAAGGACACTGCAGGCACCTGAGCAAATGTGTCCTGGAGGATTTCAGAACGAATTTCGCACGATTTATGGACTACATGTGTATAATAGAGCGCACGTAAGCTGAGTACCTCTCAAGCATCTTACAAATGGCTTTAAAAACAATTTTAATCCTCTAGATTAATAATTAAATGCTAATATCGGAACTTTAACTTTAATTAAGATTTTCTTTTAGCGATGCTTACCTCCCGAGGCTTATAGAACATTAAAAACGACTTATATTGATTTAAAGTGCAACCCTTGTACGCTAAATTGACTTTGAATTGAGTAATAAATAAAATTCTATTGTCCAATAAATAAATTAGTGTATCTTATCGATACACTACATTCTCGATAAGCATTGTATTCTATAATTAGATTCAATAATCAGCTGTTATTTTAAATTAAATTCAAAACTTCAACCATCAATTACATTGATGCTTAGGTACGTGGGAGTATGTTGTCCTGATCAGACTGAAGTTGCGGAGGTCAATTCCTTAGGAGCGGAAAGTCTTGCTGGTGTTTTGCCAGCTGTGGCAAGTAAGTCAAGTATTTGATAAGCGATCATAGGAAGATTATCATAGGATGATGTTAATACATAAGTTATAAAAACAAAAATGTTTAAGGCAACGATGATGGAAAACCAATATGGGGTATTGCGGAGGACGGAACTTCTTCTATTGGAGTAAATGATACTAGGGACACTGTTGCTGATATAAACAGGAAGCCTCGGAGTCCTAGAGGATGTGGCGTCAGCACCAAATCTAGAACAAGAATCGTTGGGGGAAGACCTGCCGATCCCAGAGAATGGCCCTGGATGGTAGCTCTTCTACGAAAGGATGCCAGTCACTATTGCGGAGGCGTCCTTATCACTGATAGGCACGTGCTTACTGCTGCCCACTGCGTATATCGGTCAGTTAAATGTTTTTGAAGTTGATAAATAAAGTGATTAATCTTGAATAGAAATATAACGTCTATCATACCATTGAAAATACGTACCAATAATATATTAAATATTAATATATTCCTTTTCAGTTATAAAGCACGCGAAATCATAGTGAGACTTGGTGAGTACGATTTTCAAGTACCGGAAGAGACGCGTGCGTTGGACTTCCGGGTTACTGAGATAAGACAACATCTGGATTTCGATCCATCCACCTACGAGCACGATATAGCCATTTTGAAAATTCATCGACCTACCATCTTCAATAGTTACATTTGGCCAATTTGTTTACCACCCACGGGACTCACCTTCGAGAACAAAAGCGCCATTGTTACAGGTTTGCTATAACAAAAAAAAAAGTAGTTGTTGTACTTGCAATTTTTTCATACAACACAAAGTTACCAATTTCAGGATGGGGCACTAAGTATTATGGTGGTCCAGCTAGCGCTGTGCTGATGGAAGTTGCAGTTCCTGTTTGGCCTCGACACAGGTGCGCGCGCACCTTTACTCAAAGGATACCGGAAACAGCTATGTGCGCAGGAGCGTACGAGGGTGGCCGAGATTCTTGTCAGGTAAAGAAAAAATTGTATTAAAAATAAAACAACAACAATATAATATCTCAGTAAACAACACGTACCAGAATCATCGTCAGCACACTAAATGAATTTCAAATCTTCCAGGGTGACTCAGGTGGTCCTTTACTTCATCAACTAGGAAATGGCAGATGGGTCAACATTGGAATTGTCTCCTGGGGAATCCGTTGCGGTGAACCGGGTCATCCTGGAGTTTACACGCGCGTTAATCATTACTTAAATTGGATATTTGACAATGCCATCTTTTAAACAACAAGTATGATAACAAAACCCCAAACGAGGCAATTGCATAAACTTAAATTAGGATAAGCAAACCCATATTGATTGTACAACAACAAAAATAATACTTTGTACAACATCAATAGCAGTTAACTAGTTTTGTTGGTTGTTTTTTTTTCTTTCTATTTTTTCGAAAACGATTGAACTTTATTTTCTCAATATCGATTGATACATCCTTAAAAGAGTCCGACATAAATAGAAGTTTATTTTAATTAACGGTGCACCGTCGACCTGAAGAAAAAAAAAACACTTTCGTTTACGCCCTACGTTTTTCTTTTCAAATTTCTTCACTCCGCACGCGAGCCTCTGGCCCGCGTATAATTCAATCAAATTATCACAAACACCCACTCGCGCAAACAGACACCCGCTTGAGAAGGCCCAGCCTCCGCGCGTAATTCCCTAAGACTCTACACATCGATTCTGTGCTAACTCCGTTATCTCTACATTGTATACATATAAGTATACATGCCTATTATAATTTCTTAGATTTACATACATATATCTATGGGACGAACCGATCGAAGCACCACAGGCCTAGTTCAATTTTCATGGAACATTCGGATAAACAATTTCATCGTACAGCATCCGTAAAGGAATAACCAATTGTTTGATCATTACAAGGATATACAAGTCAAACGAAATACATACGAAAGAAACGTGGGGTTTCTATGAGTCAGTGTTAATATATTAAAAGAAAATATGCTTCTTATCAAGCGTCTAATCTTTCGTACTGTCCAATGTAATAAACATATCCCTTGAATCAAGTTCAAATAAATTGAATAATCCAAGTGCCCGATAAGAGTGCCGCTTGCAAGGGCGTAATCCGGGGAATTCTTAATAGAGTCGCTCTGTACATATACAATATATATATTTATAATTATATGTTTAATATACATATACTACTTATACTACCCTTGCGTACCTTCAACGAGTCGCGCAAAGAAACGCACGCGCAGGTACACGATATATATCCTGAAGACATGCATACGAAGGACCTTGTAATATTTCCGAGTGAACAAAAAGTTTCCAAAAAAAAGAAAAAAGAAAAGAAAAGAACAAGTCCTTCGAAGCTCTTAAAGCTAGTAATGTCATATGTAACTGTAAAGACTGTACAGTCATAGGTGGCGCACTTAGAGGTTTCTCGCGCGGTAAGAAAAACTGCCGCTAAGAGAAACGCAGGTTGCAGGTTAAAGGCGTAGAGAATAAAGAGTTCGAAAAGGCCTGAGGAATAAGGAACAGAAGAAATGGGTTGCTGGTAACGAAATAAATAATTCTAAGGGTGGAAACGAACGCGAAATTTAATACTGTGCCATGGCCTCTTTTTTTACGCCAATCGACATACACGTTTTACTCTATGCGTGAGCCACGTATGCGTAAGTACTCTCCTCCAAGTACTGATAGCCAATACTTATTGTTTACGAGACACACAGTGCGGTAACAAGGAGGTTATTTGTCTTTGATCTTCCAGTGATAACCCGATTAGTCAATAAAGCGAGGTCGAAGTGTATCGTTGTAATTAAATTTAATAGTTCTTAAAATTTATGATTCTCTAAAATTTAATTTCTTTCAAATGACGTCCTCGGTATGTAATAATTACTCCGTGGTATTTTACAATTCAGAATTATTTTGTTTCATTCTTTCGGGCTAGTTGCAGAGACTTACGTTAATTGTCCTAGGGGAATTCTTGAATTCCGGGTCGAAAGCAATTACGCAAACTTCATTAATCCCAGCAAATACTATGCTATAAAATGGCGAGTCTACGTATTACAGTCTTCAACCCTAATTCGGCAAACTTATCTTCCGTGGTAATTTCCGTTATTGCCCGGGCAAACGGTGAAAATTTTTTATTAAGATCGCCGCAAAAGAAGCATCCGCGAATAGAGCAGCTTCTTACTTGTTCCCATTGTGAGTTTTGATTTTGAAAAAATGTTTAGTTAAAAAAAAGCTATACCTTACCATCGATAGCATTTTATGGAAAAATTGTAACGCACGCGCACGAAAGAACATTTTCTCAAGGAAATTGGATTTATTATATAAAAGAAGAAAAACTGAAGTATCAAAGTAGATGCGATAATGTATGTTCTAGTTTTGTTTTCAAATGTATCAGCAGTCACGTGTGTCTCGCTACTTCCTATATCTTTCGGCTCGTTTCCGGAAGATCCGTCTATAAGGGGTCGATTGGTCACTTAATTAGTGGTAACATTGGTTCCGTAATACCTTGTACAAAGAGATCATATTCTCATGTCCAGGACGTTCACCGCCACAATCCCTTATAATCAGTAGGACAATACAATCTTGTGGAATGAACTCCTCGAACGTTCGCATATTCGTGCATGGCCGTTATCTCCGCTCTGATAAGTTTAGCCGTATCTACGCTAGATGGCAGCACCTCGGGGTCCTATACAATGTAAAATGATGCGCGGAGATAAATTGGGACTTTCTTTCTCGCATTTCCCTTCACGTTCAACAGAGAGCTAGTTATCACTCGGAGAGAGCTAAACGCGCGGAACGTTACCCGCCGGAAGTAGGAGTGGCGCGTTCGGCCCACTTTCGGTATGATTAGGTACATTTTCGAGCGGCAGTTCCGTCGAGGATTGATGAATCTGATGGGCCTGATGATGAACCTGGTGAACGACGGTGTTCATTGAACCGCCTCCCACCGCTATTCTATGCGAGGGTGAAACCGAAGTCGATATCGGATGACCTACTGGTGCGCCGTTTCCGGTTACGGTCAAGGCACTTCGTGAACAGTGCTGCTGACCTTGCTGCTGATTCTGACCTTGTTGTTGAACCTGATTCTGACCTTGCTGCTGACACAAGATTTGATGCTGAACTTGATTCTGAGGTTGAACTTGATTTTGGGCCTGAGCTTGATTGCTCTGAACTGGACTTGAGCGCTGACTCGATATCACTGGGGTCTGATTTATTGTTGGTGTTGCACGAACTTGTTGCACATTGTTGTTGATTGGTTTCTCACCTTGCAGCCAGTATGTTGTCATTGCTCCTTTACCCTGGAAATGCAATATTTATTTAAAAAATGATAACCGCAGTTGTTCAGTAACAAAAGTTTTGCTGATCCTCTATGGCTCGACATACAACATACAACAACTATAAACGAGCAGTTGTTCTTAATACACGTGTTGTACGATTGAATATGTTGTGATTATAATTTATAATTAAGCAATGCTACATGATACTGATAACTAAAAGCTAAATATAGACTTTATACGTAGCGCACTAGATTGTGGACTTTATCGGAATGAAACAGGCATGAAATTGATTGAACGCAGAGTAATCGAATCAAAATGGAACTTCATAGAAATTGATAAATATCAAAATGGAGTATGGTGACACAGTTGCTATGACATTTGAAAAAAAAAAAAACACTTGCGACATCCATCAGACAATTATACGGAGACAAATATTGATTCAAAAATTTCAATAAAAATATTAAAACAATCCTTGCTATACAAAAGTACGTATGATAATGCAGTGTAAAAAAAAAAAGAAACACGTTCCTTCAAACCAGTTTAAAGTTACTGAGTGCCTTTACGTCACAGAAACTTTTAATTATTCTCGAATGACAATGAACGTCTTATACTTTCATTTGATTCGAAAGTTCAATCTGGTAATCGATCATAACGTCACATTCGTCAATCACGCGATAGTCTTGACTTCACCTTTCGTATAATCATTCTTTTTTTTTTCCCCTGTATTCACAAGACATTTCTGGAATCCAAATATAATTGGCTATTCGAAAAAAGCTGCTATTGATTGCTCAGCCAAACCTCTTCGATTTATCAACTGCTGCCTCAGAGAGCCGATAGAAACTTGAAACGAAATTTGTTTCTATGAAATTCAATGAAATTTCTCGTTCGTCACGATAATCAATATATAGCCCAGAATAGCTTAATACATGTACCTAGAATAATTATTAATACACAAGGATATCGTGAGTCTATTTACAAATTGTATTAAGTGCGAAGTAATTATTAGAAAAATCAACTTTAACAAATTTAAGAAAATAATCTGATAACCCATGTGCGAGGCTTATCAAGATGGATGATAATGACGTGGTACGAGATGGTCTCTTCACAGTAGATTCCACGTGAACGCACCCTTACCTTCATCGTTACTTCGCCTCTGCAGACTAAATCGAATGTGCCGAAAGTGTCCAAAATCTCCTTGGTTTTTGGACTGACGTGTATCTTGAGAGCTTTTTACCGAGAAAGAAAGAAAGAAAGAAAAAAAAAACCGTGAAAATATATCATTAATATCATATAAATAATGCATTGCCAAAGGACTTGCTGATAAATCGAAATGTATACTCATCTTCTTTTTGAATTGCAAGTGTCAATGATAGCAAAACAATGCATAACACAATACTTATAAAGTTATGAAAATTCTTGAATGTGTGTCAAGCTTTGTGAAAATGAAACGAAACAAATCATAGCCTCCTTTACGTAATCCAATCTCTCGTTAAAACTTCACTCACAAATTTCCATCAAGAACAATGTTTACGATGATTTATGAAATAAACTTTTTATTTCCCTTTATTTCACGATTAAAAAATATTACTCGAGACCATTCGGAGTGCAGGTGGTACGATAAGTGCATACAATTAAAGATTATTATGATAAACGATTATCCGAATTTGAGAATTTCATTGACAATTTTATTAAAAAAAAAGACTCAATTTGACTCAAGAAAAATATACTCGAGACGTAAAAGCGTCGAGTAAAACGCTGACACGTATTAAAAAATTGAAAGGTCATATATCTATAGCCACAGCTTCCACTTTGTCGTTCAATTAACTGTGTACAATCTCATAACGGCAAAGTTCTTGCGATCGTTTGACCTCGAGACGGCAAAGAGTGAAGTATTAAAGAAAAAAAGAAAAAAAAACCCTTTCATCCCAACAACCAACCAATCAATACGCGCATTGACCGTTCACGCTCCATGAGACTTTGACAAGAGAAAAATATCGTTTGAAAAAATCGACAGCCTCGATTGTAAAACGTAATACGTGAACTGTCGTAAGTCCAGCCCTTTTTACTCGTAGAAGCTGACTAGCTAAAGGTTAACGAATAAGATGTAGAATTTTTGAATTCTTAAAAATGTACAGACAATTCGTATGACCTATGCGTTCATACCTAACTCTTGTATGATTGATTGTTTAATAACCTCTGACGCAGTTTCATCTCATACCAATGCATCTATTAATTAGGTATATCCTCTTTGTATAAAGTTCCAGGATAAAGTTCGAGTATGATTGATTGTTTAATAACCTTTGACGCAGTTTCATCTCATACCAATGCATCTATTAATTAGGTATATCTTCTTTGTATAAAGTTCCAGGATAATTATATCCTCCTGGTATACAACAGGTCATTTGGTCATGACGCAGATAAAGGCGACACCCTGTGCATGCAGATGAAAATCTTTCAGCTGTCTATTTTCCCAGGAGCGTGACGTACTAATATTTATTTTGACAGTATTGAACGAGAACAGAAAACAGTTCACGTTTTTCCGTTTCGCCCAGTTTATTTTTATTTCATCAGATTCGAATTCAATTTGGTCTGTACGACCTCTATTCTTGTTAAATGATCAGCCACTGACCATAGATATGACCATTTACTCTATCGACGTTGATTGAAATGGGTTTGATTATTTTAAAAGAATTTTGAAAAAGTACCTTGGCCATTACTCTCCATTCTTGATGCCGTATTCACAGTGTCTCCAAAGAGACAATAGCGTGGCATTTTGAGGCCGACAACGCCAGCTACACATGGTCCTGGAAATAAGATATATAATTAATCAGATCCTGTTCGTTTAGACTACTCGTACGATTGCCATGAGATCAATACTCCTGGGTATCAAAGGACGTACAAAGAGTTCAGAGTTCAAAGAGCTACTTTCGAGATGTCTCTTGCCTGTCTCGAAATTTGATATTATATTAAAGTCAAAACATACAAAAAAAATCATTATCCAATCAAAACCACCATCCTGAAATTCACTTCTGTGAATGCTTTTTCGTATATGACTTTATAGAAATCAATAGAAATTCCAAACAAGATTTTTCTCAGTATTACTTGACGTCACAGTGAATACCCACCGCTGTGCATCCCTATACGTAATTTCAATTGTTCATTGGGTCGATGACGGATGCGAAAGGTCATCACGGTGTCCCTGAGGGCCAAACTCATTCTAGCAATTTCTCTGGCGTGATTCGTTCCGTTTCTAACGGGTAGTCCGGAAACCACCATGTAAGCATCGCCAATCGTTTCCACCTGAAGGAGAAAAAATTTGTATTAAAATCAAATCGTACTTTACAGTGTAAAATTACTATTGCCATAACAGAAACATGATAGAAAAAAAAAAGAACCAGTCGAAGATCCAATAAGGGAAATAAATTTCACAAAATGATTAAATATTTTCGATATTTCTCAATAAAATATATTTCGACTAGCGCGCCTGGCATGCTCTCGCCTTGATTTAAATTCAATATACGATTGCTTCAACGAATTTCAAAATACTTTATCGGTGCATCTTTTCTCTCCGTGATCAGCGTCATTGCTAGTATTTTTTTTTCCATGAATTTTTCCTACAATTTCATATGGATATTGTTATTGATTGCTTCGGTGCCTCTTATACAGTAACTTTTTATTATATTATGTTTCGGTGGACTGTTATCATTGTATACTCTAAATTCATGTCATGCACGGGACGGGACCTTTATTATCATGTATTACTGCAAGCTAATTCAACTCACGATAAAATTGCGCCTTGTTACGTATGCCCGTGACAGCTGTGAAAATCCTGATATAAATAACAAGGAGCTTCGCATCTCGATAGATAAGAGCGACAAGCGAACGACAGAGAAGCACGCGCTTGTGCTTAAATTTAATGATAAAATATGCTTCGGCAAAAATACGTGAATTCTTTTTTTCAGGCAACAATTTCGCGGGGCCCGTCGTTTTTAAATCGCATCTTATTTAATCGCGTATTTACAAAATCATTCGTTAATCGTTACGCATCCCACCGACAGAAATTTCATCGAGCCCAAGAACTTAAAGTCTTTTCGATCATCCATCAAAGCGATACCTTTCGTCAAGCTTTACTTCTTATTTACGTTCCCCGCCTGATTCGCTCTCTTAATTAAAATCCGTGCTCGAATCACTTGATTTATTCGAAAACCTGAGATTTCGCTGAATATCTCGTTTGAGGAAAAATATAAACTTTCAATGCTCTCCTCCTACCTGAGTACATTTCGGGCACGTAACGAATTAGCAAGCTAATTACAACGGGGGGCTTTAATTAATTAAATGAAAATCGTTTCAATTAATTTACAATAACAGCGAAACCTAGCCACTGGCCTTTGGGTACAATTTTTACATGAAATTTCGTAAAATCCTATACTCGGCTTGATTTCCTAGTAAGTAAGTAAGTATTATCCTACGCTTTTAAATAGCTTCCTGTACCTTGGTATCGTAATTTACGTACCAGCAATTGCATCATAATATGGCGATCGCAAGATTGGATACAAATTTACTGGAATTTAATACCAGCGTCTTAACTAATCTTTACGGTATTGCAAGGACCCGGTCAAGGTAGGAGTGAAAGTTTTCAAAGTCACTTTCATCCAGTTCCTCGATCGACTTCTTAATAACGCTGATTTACTACGAGCGACGCAACCACTAAGATTTCAAACTCTAATGGACACGTAGTATAGTTTCGATGAGATTTCATCCGAGTTTAAAATAATAATCAAATCACGTTCCTGAAACCCCTCCCTCTTTCGCCGATACCATGTAATCCATAAAGATAATTGAGGAAATTTAGAAAAAAAACGTACATAAATAACCTCAACTAATAAAAAGAGCCGTGTATGGAATTTCGAAAAAGTGAAAACAAGAGAATTTTTCATAAATTCTCTGCCCTGTCTAAGCCCCGTTTGTCTAACGAAACGTAGTGATCAATATGCCAGCCACTAGGGCGGATGATAACGGCATAAAATTGAAGTCTGCGAAATTGATGTAATATATTGAGGTATGCCAGTTGCGCCGTTACGCAATAAATATAGGTACTCAAAATTTCTCAAAGAAATCGAAAACGAAGACTGCGACAAGGGTGGGTTAAGGGTATCCTATACACTTGTACGAGATCAAAAGAAATCCTCGGGCTTGTCCTTGACGATATAAGAATTCCAAGAGAAGCAGGTGGGAGCGAGAAGAAAATAAAAGATAAATTTGAGCAGCGATTAGACGCGGCGAATTATTTCGAAGAATCGAATATGCTTTTCGTAGGAATACGCGAGAGGGTCCACATCTGGCGTTCGTGCTGTCGAATCAATGGCGGCAGCCGGGAATTCAATAAAAGATCATAAAAACGACGTTGATAAAGGTGAGAGATGAAAGGTGAAAGCTCGGGATCCCTTATATTATTTTTTTTTCTATCTTTGTTTCTTTCCCTTTGTCCCGCAACTTCCTTTGCAATATCTTCTTTCCTAGTACGACAAGCTACACCCGCCCCACCCCTCACCCTCTCCTGCTATACTGATTACTGACTTTCTCTTTGAATATTATTTTTTTGTTATTTTTCATCTTACTCTTTCCCGATTTCACCCATAGGTCGCTCATGTGAATTCGCCTAGTTGCCCGCGTAACTTTCGTACAACTTTTTACTCGCGTAAAGCATTTTTCCAATAATTTTTGGCAGAATGCGATTTCGCCACGCTAAAAGCATTATCGGAACTTCGGACGCCTGTGACACTGAATTCCAGCTTGGATCGATTGGATTCTTTTGATTTTTTTTTTTTTGGACCGACGGGCATCCCTTCTTTCGAGTTCAATTTTTCTTTGCGTAATATACTTTTTGTTTTCATGTCAGACGACCAACGGGGCCTGTGAAAATATTATGCGAAATTTACCAAAAATGTATTTCTTTTAATTTTCTGTTTTTCAAAAAAGTGGTGGGGTCTGTTTGTTAATTATACTGCGTGCTGAGTTTTCTGCGTAGTCTAGTAAATTCAATCGTTTACTTATCGAAGGTATCGACTGTGGCCTATAGGAAAAGGATTGGATCGATCTTTGATTTGATAGGCTATTTCAGGGACTAATTAATAGGACATTGATTGAATTCGGCGGTGACACTTATTAGGTTGATCCTGCTGCTTTCAATTAGACGGATTACTGCTTTACAAGTGATTTTCTGGTCGTTTCAGGATAATGAAAATTTTCTATTTCTCGTATCAAAATTTTCGCACGGACTAATCCAGTCTAAGTATGAGCTTGACAAGTAGTTTTTGAGCGTAACAGGTTCCACGTAAAAAATTCTTAATTTCCATTAAAATCGCATTTTGGTCATCGAGCATTAATAAAACGACATAAATTGCTAAAAAAAAAAGTTTTAACCAAAATATCTTTATGAGAATCCCCTGAGATTCATATCATACGCACGAAATATTCCCAAAAACGAAAAATATCCTTTCGGAAGTATCAACCGATATGATAAAAAAAAAAGGTTTGAAAGCTAAATCGAAAATTTTTACAATGAAAAAAAAAAGAAATTCCAAATCAGATTTTCCTCCGAAAGCGATTTCCTCTTACCAAATCCCCCAGGTACAAAGCCGCCCCGAGGAAAGAGGGAAAAATGCAATTTCACCGATGGATTTTTTTTCCCTCTCCGTTTTGTTCCTTTTAATTTCTCTCTTTCCCACGACCGGAGCTTTTTTCAAAATCACAAGTCGACGCCGGTACCGTCGTATCTCGTTGCTCCTGACGGAAGCGGAAGTGCCCGAATTCGCCCACTCCCAATTTACATACTGAACAATTGATCCTGACGCGTTTACTAAGTATTTGGTCAGGCGATGCTAAAATGTTTACAAACTGGCATCGAAAAGCAATCAGGAGGACAATCAAGGGCCAACGAGGACCAACGAGCCCACCTTGTAGACGTCGAAGTTTTCGATAATGGAGTCGAAGCACGTGTAAAGATCGTTCAGCAGATCGACCACTTGCAGCGGAGTGCTTTCGGCTGATAAACTGGTAAATCCAACGATGTCGCTGAAGTAAATCGTCACCTGGTCGTAAGTCTCTGCGATGACGCTCTGTCCAAGGATCAGCTGCAAAGCGACGGATCTGCAAGGGAAATAAAACAAGAACTATTGACAAATACAAAATCGAGCATGACAAAAGTACTACAACAACAAAATTGTTTGTACAACAACAATTTTGCCCCACTCGAGTGTACCTACGCCCCCGTCTCGGTTCACCGATTACATAGGGGAAAGAGAAGTGGATGATAGAAATAAAATTTTACCGACAACAACAATATTAAGGCGGATTCTTATGCTCGGAAATGGATGGTCCTTCTGCTGTCGTTTCGAAGGAATAAATCAACTTAGCAACTCGGTTAATCTCACGAAATTGCGTAAGAGACGAGGGCGCGGTACTGGGAGCAATTAACTCACAATTGGGGTAGGAAAAAGTACTTTTAGGCGAGAGTATGGGCGTTGCTGGGATAATGGACGATGAGGACCCAGACGAGTGTTTAAGGCGAGAATAATTGTGGAAGTAAATCATAAGAGCGGAAGTCCTCGTGAGAAAATATGTAAATGGCGATGAAAAGTCAAACGAAAGTATGACGGAGGGATGACTATAGGAGGAAAAAAGAGAGAAAAGTTTTAACGTTAAGATTTGAGAGCGACAGGCTGGTAAAGTCAATATAAATAAAAAATAGGGATGCAAGTACCATACGGTATTTTGTGTTCCAATGGATTCTAGGCGAAATATTTACCGAAGGTTTGCCGAATGCTTCCGAATTATACCGAGGTATTTTTTCATTCGGAGACCTGACTGAGGTACTTTGGCCGATTTATGTTTTATTCAGGATATTCGTTCGCGGGGATCTGCATAATTTCATTAGCTATGACGGCTCTTTTATTTCGAGACTTTATTCTTGCTATTCTTTTCAATTTTTTTCAGTACCTTAATAGCGATTCCCTGCGAAGCTTTCGAAACGTATCTTTTTCGATAAAAAATTTAAGAACACGGCAGATGGCACCACTCGTCCATGATACTCCAACGTGCGTAAAGCCAATGCGTATGTTACTCCAACGTGATTTATTTGATTAGACGTGATTTATATAGCGAGTAATAATTTACCCATTTGCCCCGAAACTACGTCACTGCCGAGACTCCCGAATGAATTTCCGGATGAAAAAATATACAGGATACGTAATTCAGGATACGTTAAACTTTTACCTTCGTTTTTCTCCGCTCAAATAAATTAAAAAGACTTGCTCGAGAGGCAATTTTACCTCAAAAGAATTTCCCCAAAAAATCGAGGAAGCCGGTACGAAAATAATAATATCGACCGCAGAGATTCCCTGAGGCAAAGCAGATCTTTCCTTACAAATAAGTAAAAAGAAATTTCCGCAACATATTCCCTTTCGAAAATTTTTTCCTCCAAACAATTATTTTTTTTGCACCCTATACTGATAACATATTTCCGACTGCCTCGGAATATCTTGAGAAAATTTCGTTTTCGATATTAAAGTCAATCAAAATTTTATATAAAAAATCCATAGCGAAATTGATATCGAAGGTTAAATATATTTTCCATCGATTTTGTACCGGCAGACATAAAGCCGTAAATTAATTTTTCCAAAATCAAGTTAACCATCCAAAATTCAGATTTAAAGTCGCCCAAGAAATATGACGGGATCACGTAACAGGATAAGTCTCAGTGAACCTCAAAGTGTCGCTTAACTCTAAAGTAGCTACGTACTTTGGTAACAGCTGGTAAAGTAACTCCTCGCACTTCCGCTTCTCCTCGAGGTAATCAGCAGTGCGCTCCTCGACGAGAGTCTCCAAGTTATTCGCGTACTGCTCCATACGCGAGAGCAGATTGTCTAGGATATTGCTGCTCTCGTAGTCTCTATAACATAGGAAACGTTCATGGAAAATATTAATGATTTTGACAAGCGGCAACACCGAAACAACATGAAAGCTCAAGCAGTGACATTTGACTGAAAAAGATTTCGAAAAATTTTTTTTTGACACCTGCATTCATTTTTGACATTAGATTAAAGTTTTAGCACGCCTTAAAAAATTTCATTAACCTCGGGAAACATTACGAATACGATTACGCTGGTAGATTGGATATAATCGTAAGGTTAACAGTGGATTCTCCTATGGCCAGAAGTAAATGCTAAGTTAGACTATGGAAATTCGTTCTTCTCGATAAGATAAAATTTGAGAAATTGACATTGTACCGGTTGGTTAATTAAGAAAAAAAAATCCAAAAGTGTCAAGAATTCCCGGCAGATAGGTCCGAAGCGGTTGGTTCGGATTTTCGAAGTTCTTAAGGACTCCTGCCCTTTCGCTGGAGCGAACGAGCACGTCACGCAAAAAAAGGTGTGCGAGTGGCCAGGCGTGAAGTTGTCAGGTTAGGTTGGTAAGTGGGTGGATGGGTGGCAGAGTGGGTGGTATGGGTATAGGGAACGTCAGAGGGATGAGATCAAGGGAGAGCAGGGGTTCTCAGCGTACTGGGTACCGAAGAAAATAATGGCTATTTACGTAAGAGTGGGAGAGGACTATGAATTCGCGTGACAGCATCAGGTGGGTTACCGGTTGCCATTAGAAATAATTAGAATCGAGGATTTTGAGTTTGACCTTATTTGGTATCGTGCACCCGAGGACGATTGACCCCGTTTCCCAACCCGAGGACCATAATCGTTCGCGGCTGAGCGACGCTGATCTAGTTGGGTGCTACCCTTGTCCATTTTAGGCGCAAATTGGTTAGGCTGGGTACTATTGGCCAATGTCTTAGTCGCGAAATGCAAATGGGGTGAAAAAGAAAAAAAAAATGTATTTCAATCAATATTTCAATTGTCATTCGCTATCAAAATGGGAGTAAATAGCATTGACGGATCGTGACGTTGACGATTATTAATTATTAAAAAAAAAAAAAATTACGAATAAAATAAAAAAAAAGCACTTTTGATACCGGAACTTCGTACAAACGAGATAACGATAACGCGATTGTAATCAGTCATTATTTTTGCACTCGACATGGCACTGGTCTCACTGGGGCGTCTCGTAGGTCGCTCGATGTGAAAAGAAAAAAAGATCTTACAGGGGGGGAAAAAAAAAGAAAGTAATTCCCTCGTAAAACTTGGCCAGTTACCAGAAAAAAACTTTCGGAATTCTATGCGTCCATTTTTCACGATGACGTCTCGTGGTAAAAGTGAAAAAGATCAAGAAACTTCATAAATGTGATTTAATACGAAAAATTCATGTGTCGCGACAAAACTTGGTACAGTTTTATTTTTTCCTAACTTTTCTTTTAAACATCAATAAAGTCTCGCTAATCGTATATCGACTTTATACTATCCGTAAGTGATACGAGCGCCAAAATCCCTGTACTTGTCAGTGATACGAGGGGACTTTGTAAAAATATTATGTAAAGGCTGTACCAGTTGCACAGTTTCGGCTGTGACTGTAATCGAGCTTTCAAAAACTTGAAAAAAAAAAGGAGCTCATAAAATATTATTCAACTACTGCATAGTGTAACGCGTGTCTCGAATAACGCCGGGAAAGAGTGAAAAAGAAAAAGTTACGTTCGCTTTGCTAACAGATCTATTGAATTTCCTTCGGGTATTGCGTCATCGTAAAAAAATAATAATAATCAAGCTCTACCTTCAGACTTTTTTTTTTTCCTTTTTGCTTTTGGTACAAACTTTCCATGTGACACTCATCTATGTGCACAGTGAAAATTCTTTTTACGTTAAAATGAACCTTTTTTTACGTTGATTGTAACAATAACTTGCTACTCCTGTCACACCGAAAATGTACTCTTAAATAATGGAAAAAGATTTTCAAAATGATATTTCTTAATGTAACGTAGGTGTTAATTGTTGCGTGACGCAACTTACACGATCCAGACTTTGAGAAAATGAGGCACGAACGTTTTTGTGGTATTCGGGTTGGTCTCGTGGGGGAAAAAAAAATTAAATTTTCAACGTGAAATTAGTATTGCCTGAATAATTGATCGAAGAGCAATAAATTAATAATGGTCGTGTGTTGTTTGAATTTTTCCACCACTTTTTACCTGAATACGTATAATCACGTGACTGTTTAATAAATCGTCATGACGAGGTACACGACCGTGATTAATTAAGCGAAACGCGACAGTGAGAGAAAATGCAATTTACGATCGATAAAAAATTTTCTTTTCACCGAGATTTAATCAGTGACGTCAGCGATGAACTTTGATCTGAGCTTGAAGATCTACTTGGACAACAATAATAATAATCAGAGTTCTTAGGGCCACACGCTGTAATAATTCAATTAAGCATATTCACTGGTATTTTTAATCAGGAGTTTAATCGAACCTAGTATCAATTTCAAATCGCTTTTGACACGACACCTCAAGCACGAACCAGGAAGCAGATCAAAGCCTAATCCACAGTGTG
This sequence comes from Trachelus iudaicus, assembly GCA_030142595.1. Lineage (NCBI taxonomy): Eukaryota > Metazoa > Arthropoda > Insecta > Hymenoptera > Cephidae > Trachelus > Trachelus iudaicus. The sequence continues at coordinate 615,867 of JARQTH010000401.1, read as the reverse complement.
CCCTGGTGAATTAATTTCTGATTACGTAATCATCATTACGCTTCTGCTTCAGAGAAGGTCAGAAGATTTTGTTTACGAGGGGCAAACAAAAGTTAAATTAACTGATACGAATCCCAGCTCATCTCGAAGAGACATTGTTGTGTCTACGGAAAGCATATATCGGCAAAGACTCGAAATTCAATATCGAATAAAAAGCTTTATAAAAAGGAAAACTTGAAAGGGCAGTGGCCAATGAGCGCGTGAAAGTTTAGGAGTCAAAAGTTAAAAAAACCTGTATTTTAGAGAAATTCGATGGACTCGACAGAGAAAAATAATGAAAATAAAAACGATAAGAGTACTTGGACTCCCTAGAAGCTCTATCCATTACCGGAGAGAAAAGAAGCATAAAATAACTTTTGAAAATCATTCAAGTTTTACAAATCACTTTGAAGATGCACGATGACAAAAAAACAGGCTGCGAGAAACCGATAAGAGGTTCAAACGCTTAATACGTGTTATCCCAGCAGATTCCTGGCGAGGTATAATTCGTCAAGTCAAGCATTACCGAAGCTGCAGTCGAGTTACTAAAGTGATAATCAGTTTTCATAAAAGTTTACTTGTCCAAACTAAAGCTTGAGTCAGTCAACGCGTGATTTTTCAAGGATAAATCAGTAAATTAAAAATTTTTGTATAAACGTCAGAATCCCGCGATCCAATATCTGACAGCTGTCAAACTGGAGAGACGAATAAACAACGCCGATACGCACGTGCTGCAACTTTACGATTTAATGTGATTTATATTTCTCATCCGTTACTCCAAGAGGGGGTTAAATCCACCGGAAGAATTATTATCTTCATTTATTATTACGCGCTTCTCTTTGTCTTGTTTAATCGCAATACATCAAGCCCATTTAAATTTCTCTAGGACAATATATTGCTCCACGGTACGTGACTGGAAAAATCTATACCCTGTGTACATGCATTGAATTCAATGTCTCTGTGAATACGTGGAGGAGGAGCTTGAACGAAATGGGAGATTCGCTCGGTAAAACTTGGCCAATTATATCTTCTACTTCGGATAATTGTGGGTATCGGGGAATCGTTCAAACTTCTGGCAGAGAACATGTATTCATCCTCGCAGCTGGTGTTACCAAGGATTTTACAATTTATGAATAATTATTCGTTTGAACAATTTTCATTTCAATTATTATTCAGCTCGTTTCTTTTTTTTTTCCGTCTATTGACATTATTCGGAAAATTGAATGTCAACCCGCAAAGAAATTCATATTTAAAGAATATACGAGAAAAAGAAAAATTAAATAAAAAGAAATAAAGCTCAATAAAAAGTTTATGAACCACAAGATTACATTCTAGATATGCTTCGGCCGAGTTATTTATAAATTATGAAATACATAAATAAAAATTATTATATGTATTTCATTGATCCTCTATAAAAATAAGGATTGCCTCCAAGTACGACTCTGAAATATACACGCGAGCTTTCAAAAAGCTGCCATTCATTGAAAAGTTCATGTTAATTTTGATCGAAAATAAATGAAACGACTGAATAAACTGCAGTGAGAGAGTTTCCAAAGTAACGATCGATGTTCCATCATTATTTTCCCATTGAACTCCCACCCACCCACAACTTTTCTCTCTCTCTCTCTCTCTCTCTCTCTCTCTCTCTCTCTCTCTTTACCACCCTCCTCGTGACCACCCCTATTCGGACGTTTCTCCTTATTTGTATTTCTTCTCTTTCCCTTTTCCATTTACTCCCATCATTTATCTCCATCGAATGGTCCAATCTGACTTGCAAGTGAAATTCACTTACTACCGCGTTACAGTAAGCGAAACGAGTGGAAGGAGCTTTCTTCTTCTCAGAGCTTTGAATTTGATTTCGGCTTTTCCAGTCCCGGAGTATGTTTTACCTCGGGATTCTCTCTGGCTTTAACACACCTTTTCGATTTGCCATGGCTGTGCGCAAGGCTGCGTCCGACGAACGCGCCGCGGATGCTGCAATCGAATTGATTGGTTACTGGAGGAGGAAAATAAAAAATTAAAAATAACCGCATAGAGTTCCTTATCACATCGATTAAATTTAACCTTGAAAAGACTTTCTCCAATGGAAGTTCAGTCATATCGTGAAACTCGGCAGACGAGTGCTTCGAAACTGACATTAAAGTGCGCGATAGCCTTATCATTGCTATAAATCAAGATAATGTTCCTGCAACAAAGAAACGTCAATTATCGCCGTGCATAGATAGTACCAATAAAAAAAAAAAAATAAAAATATATCCGCGAAAGCTATAAAGCTTTTTTTTAGGAGCTTTCGCGTAAAATCCTTACGAGCGTCACATGCACAGGTATGGATTGGTATTTATTTCCTTTGATAAGAGGGCCTTTACAAGCTTTCGTATACCATTGTTGTTGGCGTCCTTGGTGGGTCGATGGCGAGAGAAAATCGAAAAAGTGTCAAAGAAGAAAGACGGGGAAGAGGAGAAAATAAAAAAAAAGGTAGCTTTCATGACCAATAGAAGTGTGAGAGAGGCGGGAAGAGAAATGGCTACCGAAAAAAACGGAAAAAGATAAAAATAAAACTTTTTATCCCGAGCCTTTTTTGTTCTTTCATGCCGCCTGAGAGAAGATAACTCACGCACGAAAGCTCGCAGCTTCCTCGGTTCCTTTGCTTACTCGCTTCATGAAAGCACGCCGTTATACCCTCTGGCTTTCGGTGGTACGAAATCTGGTAACTTACAAGAGCCACTCGACCTGCCTACTGCCGGGAAGGACAACGTATTCCCACGACAGTCGCCGTAACGAAAGCTTAGCCTTGAATTGCTTCTTTTTTTTTTTAATACGGACGCATGACGTTTGTGCTTTTTCGGCAGAAGAAACGTGAAATTTGTACGAATCCAACGACTCGGCTAACAGTCGCGTATTTATCGGATATAAAAATGAATTGCCTGTTGCATTAAACGCGACGATACGTATTACCCAGTAATATTTGGATAAGCAAATCAATCCGGATAGCATTATAAATTTATGAGAACTTCTGTAAATATAATAAACACACATGAGGATTCGCAACGGCAACAAATCTTACGGCACATCGTTATTTTTTCTTTGTCGTCTGACAAATAATGAAATGGAGATAAGGAAGCTCACTTGTTGATTTTTCGGATGGTCTGCTTGAGAGCTGGAAAATCGGGCCTGTCGGCAGCATCCTGCGCCCAGCATCGTTTCATCAGAGTGGCGACCTGAAAGGAACGAGAAATAGAAAATTAATATTGCTAATCAAGGGACGTCGGGTAAAGGAGGAAGAAACGTCGTGTCAGAAACTAGCTGAGTTGTATGGACAGCCAGCGATTACGAAGAGACAGCGAAGAAGGGTAATGGCTACAGAAAGGGGAGAGAGAGAGAGAGAGAGAGAGAGAGAAACAATAAAAAGCTTACGAATAAAGAGGCCAGAGAGTGAAGAGTCGCTGGCTCGAGCGAAAACTTTTAATTGACCGAGTTCCGTCTCGTTGGGCTGCCCAGTCAACAGGCAGACATACGTAAAAAGTTGAGGACCCGTTCGGATCGCAGTTTCGAAAGATCTTTTCGCAGCAACGCCGGATGCCGCGAGCCTTCTGCATTATTTGTGTTTATGTTGGCAACGAGCCCGTAGAACTTTCTTCGTAAATTACACGTCGCGAGTTGCCCATACCAGGGACTAAATATTCTTAGCGAGAGCATGGGTCTTGAACACTGAAATATATGCAACCAGGGACTCGTACGACGCGTGCTGAGAGACGTTGAGGTTCGTCAAAAGTTAATATCGAGAGTGGCAAAAGGCAGACGATCCTCCAAAGGGGAAAGATGGATTGAAAATACCTGGCACGCTCCGGCGCATTCTTAGAACGGTACGCCGTCTAGTATACTGTACATTCCACTTCTCGTAACACGTAGCGTACAGTAGCGCCACTGCGCCATGTTGCGGCGAACTATCGAAACTATTTCTAGCGCCATCTCTCCCGTACTCGAGGTACTTTTACGTATTTGAATAGATCTGTCAGTTATCCCAGAGAATTTCGTAAATTCTTAAATATTATTACTACAAGTTAGGCATTTACTGCGTGTCTTCGAATTATTCAGCGATACGAGTGAATAGCTTTTGCGAATACAGTAGAGCTTTCTTATAGCTTACTTTTAATACGTCAGATAGGAGAATATAAGCTGTCTGCGAGATTCCACTTGGAAAATAATACCGGGGATTCCCCGTGTCCCATATTAAATGGAGGTAACGCATTAAGATTGTAGGGGGCCTAATGCGACGAAGGGAATTTCAAAATATCTGAATTTATCTCGCTAACAATTCCCTACTTCTCGTGCAATACTTTTAAATACTCGATTCGACTTGGGAATTGATTTAATACATTGAAAATTAATTTACCTCCTCCTCCACGTATGCTTCGTCGATCAACGGTCGCAATGGAGATCCGCCGCCACGTTTAACACCCTCGACGATCTCTGAAACAGTAAAAAATAAAGGGACTGCTTAGAATATGAAATGTTACGTCGTTACGAGTGCGTAGCAGATACGCATGCACGTGGATAAGTTAAAGGACAGAAATTTTCCGAATCTCTTATACATTCTGTATTTTCGTTATTATCGTGAATTAGCATATAATGAGGAAACGCTGAAAATTCTTATGTAAAATTCAGGGATTTTACTGTTCTATGGAAATACCACCTGGTATATATGTAAATGCTTCAAAGTTAAAACCACTCGACAATTGAAATCGCTGCCATTCGAAAATTAACAATGGAAATAGGTACTTTGGGTAATCCTTACTTAGGGATAACGAAATAATTGTATTTTTATTTCCTTTAATAAAACCTTTCATTCAGTTTCAATAGAATAAAAGCTATGAAGAAGTATTAATACCACGTAGTGAACGAGCTTCGTTTTTCAACGGTCAAAGACAGTTTCAAAGATACCACAGAAAAGTAAAATCTGCGTAAAGTAAAGAAAGTGACTGTTATGAGGTTGATTATTCGCGCACAATATAAGACCCGAACTTCGTGTCAGATCTTCGCACCAATAATCTTTTTACATTATCGCCAAGGACTGACACGAGTCATGAAACAATCTTAGTAATCAGATGCCTAAATCCAAGGTTCAAGAGAAAAAATATGGTACAGATTTGACGGACAGATTAAAATGAACGATCGAATTTCGCTGATCGAACGATTTGAGCAAACAAAGGTTCCTCAAGTTATACACGCTGGTCCTATCCGTGACTCAAGGGAAGGTTAAGCAAACAATAAAAAATTCTTGTAGGATATCAGCCGCGATTACAGCATCCCTAAGAGATAAAATATTCAAGTGGAAAGAACGAGAATAAATTGTAACCTAATTTGGGTATGGTTCGTACCCGGAAATAGGATCTAATGCCAAAACAAATCCTGTTATGCTAAACCACCAAGTGATGACGCGAGTACAACATGCATATGAAAAAAAAAGATCGTGTAATTTACATAAAAAAAATTTTTAATGCAAAGGAAAGAAAAATAGTGAAAAGGGTGATACATATGTTCAAAGGAATGTGGTCATATTTTCAGATCCAACAGGGATTCAGATTTTTTCACGCCCACAACCCTTTAAATAAGGTTCATTCGAAACTTCTCCAGCACTTTTCATTACCCAACCATCCCCTCAAGCTGGTTAAACTGTACGGGCCACAAATAAGCCGCATATTTTAGAACAACCCCCGTCCAACTAAAGCCTGCTTATCAGTCCAATAAAAATTCCTTAACCCAAAATTTCTAGGAATTTGAATCCTTAAAAAAAAAAGCACCACTTCCATCACCCACGAATTCCCGAGAAAATTCTACTCGACATCAGAGGGACCTACGTGAATTTTACTCGTAAGCCGAAAACATTTTTAACGTGGGTTAGAATACCAAAAAAAAAAAAAAAAACCTTTCCAGATTACTGGCTTATCCCGAACATTTTGGAGTCATAAATTTCCAAAATTACGCCGTTAACTAATCGTACGAATTTTTAATAAATACGAAAAAAATATAATATATATGTTCGCGCACTCACGTTGAAATTATAAAAATTTTCAATATTTCCATAAAGTAACTTCAGCCTCCGTCTTCGTTGTACCTAATTCCATCGATCCTTCAATGTCACCCAAAAAAAATCTATTGAATATCATCGCACACATGAAAGCTCGCTTGAAAGCTTCCAATCGCAATAAAGCATAGAAAATTGGGTCACAGAGTAACCAACACTCGAAACCATTATATTCCCAGGGGATCGTTTCTGGAAAAACAATCTAGTCAATATATACATATACTTATCCATAAAAAGGTATATTATCGAAACGTTGGTAAATAATGTGGAAGCCACTTTATATCTCCGTATATCTATGCCTGGGTATGCAGTTTATCGCAAGTAAAGAACTCGGTCCATTACTGCATCGTGCATAAGCGTAAACACGAAGCTCTCTCGCTTCATTCATTCGGAAGGGGGGAAAAAACGGGTTTAATTTTACGGAAAAAAAAAAAAAGAAATTGATGGACACCTACATTTCATTACGCATCGTTCACAAATGACGTTAGGTAAATCCGTTTGCCTGCGCGTTACGCAGATATACAGGCGATTAATGACTGTCATTGGCATCATTTTTCTCGTGCACTCCGATAATTTTTATACGTTGCAGCAGCTTCAAAAGTAGCACGCACACGATAGACATTTTAACAGAACATATGCATAGGCACGGATACTTTTTTCTTTTACTTTCTCAATTTTCATATCAATTATCAGCACGGCCTTGCTAAGCAAAAATGACACCAAAGAATAAGGCAATGGTCCATTTGTGAATTTAGTGCGAAATACAGTAAAAAAAAAGAAAAGTCACGTCTCGTGCATATAATTTTCTGTGATGATATCGAGAGTAGGGATAACGTGGTACAAGACTAAGGAAAGGAGAAAACCGTAGTAAAATGAAATAGAGAGAGAAAGAGCAGAGCGACGGGTCTTTCTGTGAAAGGAATTTTAATAAAAAAAGAAAAAGAGAAAGAGAAAAAAGAGAAAGAAAAGGGAAGTTAGCAGGAGAAAATACGTGTCAGACCGGCATAATCTACCCTACACAGGATTGGTACGTGAGAGCCTCCGAGGGACTGCAGTACGTAAAATACATATATGTATATGAAAATAATAATAATAAAAGGGTGAAATCGAGGGAGTCAAAGAAAAATGGGAGGAAAAGTCAGGCAGATCCGAATCGCGCATCAAGATAAAGAGTAGGCAGAGTTTCTCGTGAATATAAATATACGTCTAAAAATAAAGAAAAAAAAAGAAAGACACGTGGATTCGAGGAACCTGCCAGGCAATAGAGACGAATAAAATAATACAAAGCAAAGAAATCGTGATAGTGATAGAGTCGATAGAGAGAAAAAGCTAGAATGGCGCATCTATCTAAAAGTGGCAATAAAGAATGCTGAAAAAGAAAAAGAAAACCAAGAGAGAGATAGAATAATTGGACGGTGGTTCTCCGAGCAGCCAGAGCGAGATATGTCGGTAGGTCACGAAAAAAAGTCACGAGAAGAATAAAGAAAAAAGAAAGGGAAGAAAAAAAGGGCCAACCGACTTCACGTATGTGCATTAGCGTGAGAAAAACTATAGGAAAAGTGTATACACGTACGTCGATCGGATCGCTACAGTCCGGGGGGGCGGGGGGTGTCTAACAAAAACAACAACAAAAAAACTGTACAAACCCAAACAAGATAAATCACTGTTGCAGTACGGTAATACAAGATTCTTTGAGCTGACTGATCACTAAGAGGGAATTGTCCGACGGACCCAACAGATACAAAGCCACCATTGTTTAGCATCGGACAATCTCCTGAGCTTGTGTTAGCGGCTAAAAAAAATTACAATATATTTAAAACCACCCCTGAATGTGTTTGCCCGTAAACATGGTGCACCCTGATTAATTTACTACATGTATGTACGAATGTGTATGTCTGTGTATATATATACTAAACATATGTTTAATCTCCTGACCAGGTTATACTGACCCACGTCATCAGAGCCCAGAGAAGTATCTTATTTTGCAGCCCTTTCGCTACCTTCGGCGCCACCCTTGACATGCGCTCTCCTTCACCCCCCCTTTCGCCCCCTGTACTCCCCCCCGGTAGCCACAGGCGTCTTATGCATATTTACCCCGAAACAACCCCTGCTGCCCCCCAACGACCCCCAAACCCACCGGCGACTCCTCGCAGCCAACTAAATCAGCAAACTTAATGGAACCTAGTCTGGGGAACGAGGTCTTAGCTTGATGAAGTATCGGCCGAGGAGCGAGGTGGTTCATGGAAAGGTATAACTCGGTCATTTTTAATGAGCGAATGACGTAACGGACCACACTTAAAAGTGTATATATATGTACCTATGATCGAAGCAGGAAAGGGCGGAGACAAAAAATTTTGGAAAATTTTCTTCGCCTGTCATACGATCAAAATTTTGACTCGACGAATTATGATTTACGTGGTTATATTCAAAAATACTTATTCGAACAATTTTATTGGACCGGCCGTTTGCGCGTGGGGAACGCGATACGTGCGACCACGTATGACGTACCATGTTCTGAAACAATAATCGCCGCGCTATGAATGTTTCATTTCCTGGCAGAACACGATGGGACCTTATCAGATTGCGTGCGGCAATGTCCTAGAAATCCAACATGTCGTAGCATTCATTTCGCTCGGCTTATCGAACAGCTGACAATCGTATGGACGTGAATACAGTCACGTGTGACGGCACAAAGTGACACGTAATCGACGATGGAAATTGAAAAACACGTTGGGAATTGAAAAAAAATATGGTCGACAGGCACGAGAAAGTTCGGTAGGAAGAGATTTTGCTGATAATCAGATCAGACCGGTTGATGTCCCATATCATTCATTTACCCAGACTTCCCAGGTCAATGCCATACTCTTGTTATGCTGCTCGTGCTGAGCGTGAATTAGGAGCTTTTGTTGAGCTTTTTTGTATGCTTTTGTTTTTGTAATTGTATCGAGTAACTTTTATTTGTACGTACAAAGCTTCAAAAGTTTCGTTAAACTTTTGTATACTGTACGTAGAGCTTTATTGATTTCGTTCGTTCGATTGAAAGTTTCATTCGGAAGCCTTCTTTCGTCGTATAAAAATTTTGAAAAAAAAATGGTTAGTTCAATTTGAATAAATTTAATGTTGGATCGAGGATCTTTTTCTCATGGTGGAGTTTAGATTAGTTGGCAATGCAATGGGGCGAGGGGTGATTTTCTTCTTTGATAAAAGTGGCTCGTGCTTCAGTGGTAGTGGTAGGCTATAGGTCAGACGGGGATGCTATTCCAAGAGTTAATAGCAGCGGTATCATCTGGTCGTGATAGAAGACTGATATGAGTCAGCCAGTGGTGAGTACCCGAACGAGTCAGACAAATGATATAAGTAACAGTGGGTACAGTCTGCCCACCAGTAGGACTTGAGATCTAGGGGAATCTTATACGTTGAAACTCATATCGAGTTGGCCCCTACAAAGCACGTATTCCTGATAGATGGGAGAAGTGAGGTCCGACGCAGTGGAACAAGACAGTGATGGTCAGCCGTTTGAGATTAGCGTATGCCGCACCAGGGCGATTCTGGTGTGCAGCAGTGAGTTTGGCACGGAAAAAAAGGGTTGAAAAACAAAAATCATGTATACGTCCATCCACATAGACGACGTAACGCTAATTACACGTTTACATTGACGATTATGAATACTCTAGCAAGTCATTAGGGAAATGAGGAAATTAAATTGTCGGATTCTAAAACGAGTTGACCTACTCCAATGGAAAGTGTGTTATTGCGGAACATTGCACTGCATTATAAGGTATAGCTAGTCAGTCGACACGAATGAGTGTACATATAGGGTGTCCTGAAACGACCGCATGCGAATCACGTAGACGGGTTCCTTGTTCGTAAATAAAAATATATTAACTCAATAATTTTTTACTTATGCATTAAAGTTACCGAGATTTTTCAATTAATTTTCATCAAGCCGTTAGCCAATAAGCGCGCGATCTGTAACGGACCCGCCCACCTTCGTTCGGTACCGACTCGACTTTTAGGGTTGCATATTAAAATTACTGGATGACATTTATCGCGAAAAGAAGATGCCGGATTGTAATCGTTACGCATAAGATAACGGGAGACGATATAAATCGTCAAACTATTCGAAATACGAAAATACTTGAATCTCACTGGATGGTGCCTCAAGCGTTTTCACAATTTTCGTAAAATATCATTCTACGGAAAATACAGGCGTCCCGACGCTGCGTCATCGACACGGCAAAGGACTATCTCAAAGAATCCTCGAACACAATACGAAGAATGAAAGAGGATTATAAAAAATCGGCATAAAAACGTGATTAAATTTATACCAGCGAAAAACGCCTGCATGTGACTTTCGAAAAAATTATTAAAAACGACGTAAAATTTCACGTAAAAAAAAGAAACTTCGCACCTTCTTAATACCACAAAAAAAAATATCGTCACCGCATTTCATTCGAAATGCATTGAACGAAATATCATCAAAGAAAATCTACAGAGCCCGACGACGTCTTATCTCTTTGACATGCAAGTTGACTCATGAATTCCAAGAATTCTCAAAAGATCCTCAACCTGGAATCCGATAGTATTTCCTAGAAAGCCACTACAGACTCCTTCGCTGTATCGCTCATATTTTTCTCCAAACAAAAGATCTCAAAAGCACACAAGACGCTTAAGTCTGATTACCGTCGCCAAAGCGTTCCGGTGATCCTTGTCTTTGTATTTCCCGGATTTTACAGTCGGTGTCAAAAGTTCGCAGCTATTAAGAAATCAGCGCGAAGATCACACATCCATCCAGTAAAATCGCGAAGTGACATTAATTTTTGAAAAATGATTACATCTAGCAAAAATTCGGAACGCCTCATCTGCTTTAACATTCCCACGATGACGTAGGTAGACCTGGACCACGTGACGGATTTAAAAATCCAATCGAGATTCGTTCGAAAAATAAAATTCGGTGATTCCGAGCCAGCAGGTAAATTGTCCAAAAATTAATTTCTACAGAAAATGAAAAAAATATCTTAATTTCAACCACTTAATTCTAAACCAATAAGATACAATACAGAACGGCCATTACTGTGTCTATAAACATCCTCCAGATAAGCACTGCAGTACTCGCAGTTCAGGGTGCAATGGGGTCTGCGAACTTCCAGCAACGGACTGACGGCTCTTCTTGGACTGGCACCTCCATCAGGACTTGAACCAGGTAAGGATGGCAGAGCTAGGCTACTGGTACTCGTGGATGAGACGTTCTTCTCGGCCATGACCCTTCGGTACCTTACTCTGTCTTTGTCTTTCTTGTATATTCGCTTATTTTCTCTCTCTCTCTCACACACACTCTTTCCAATAGGTCCGTACCCGGTCCTCTTTCGCTCAGTCCCTCACTGAGTCTCTTCGTAACGAAAATGCACGATTCTTCCTTTTCCGAATCTTCCCGAACTTGGCCGAAAGATCACGATCGTGCCTGATACAAAAGATTGTATGGATATTTGTTTTTGGAAGGGTTCAGCAGGGAAGGGGAACTTGATTTGAGAAGCTCAGGACGAGGCGAATAAAAAGGATAAATGAAACAACGAACTAAGGAGGCAACGCGAACAAATTTCAAGAATCCCCCAGGATCAGGAATTCCTTAATAATGATGAAAGCTCACGTACTGGATATTCTTTGGTATCCGAAGAATTCCCCTGAAAGCTCACTGATTGCCGGGAATCGACTAAAGGCTGGTAGATAGGACTTTGAGTTTCCTCGAAGACGAAATTATCGAGGCTGGATGAAATTCAATGGAGGACACGCCGAACCGAGTGATACACTTGCCATGGAGGGTCCTTAGTGAAATTTGGTAAAATCAAAATTTTCGATAAAAATAATTATATATATATATATATATATATCGTCTTTTATAATACTTTGAATAGCGAAATAACAAGTTACTGGGCGAGGTGGACGTTTTACAATGTCGAATGAAATTTGACGAAACCGTCAGGTTCTTTTGAGGGGTCGTAATTGAAATTTGATATTCAGATATGAAAGCACGAAAATCGTACTTCAATAATTTACGTCTGAATCCACCAGTTTTCCTTGTGAAATCGTATAGCGTGTTCCTAAAATTATTTTTTTTTCCCCCCCATAATTACGTAATATCGTTCGTTTATTTGTCTCTCTCATAGATATCAATTTCAAGCGTATCTCCGGATCTTCATTTTTCATCCTTTACCACCCGTTAAATTTTCACCAGGGTCGTATATAAAAAATCAGCCGGACGTACGACCACGATATCCCCTTATCAGCAGAAAGGGTTATCAGACCGTACGATACCAACTCGAACGAAACTAAGTTGTGACTTTTTGAAAATTGGGAACACGAGTTTCCAAGGGTTACCCAACTGGGCAGAACCAAAGAGAAGATCCTAATGGAACGATCGTAAAAGACCTTTTCGTATTACTATCACGCTACGTCATTAGACAAAGACGAACCATACGCTTTGGTCCATCCTTTCGCTCTCTGTCTCCCTCGTACACACCCACTAGACCACAGCGTAAACCAGAAGTGAAAGGGATCGCGAAATTGGGTCGAATTTTCATAATGGTATAAAATTAGAGTGGATCAGCAGTTGGACCGGAAGTTACGTAAATGCGTTTTCGTCTTTATTTTTTACGAAAAACCTTCGGCCAGTTCGCACTGATTAACGAGGAAAATTAAATTTCGCGCCAAAAATCAAATCGCTATCGCGTAATTCAATTGCGCTATGGAACCCAACCGCCCTGGTTATGGTAAGCATAGGGGTAATGTGCTGTGCGACTTGCAAAAACAATATGGCAGCTTTTAATTAAGCTTCTGACAGAAACAGCTTTACAAATTAGTCTCCATAGCCAATCGATACCTATGGGTAGTTTAATTATACTATGCTTTACGTGGTAGAAAGGGGTGAAAAGGGAACGAGGTAACTCAAAAAGTTTTTCAAGTCACTCAAATTTCGCGAAACGTGTACAGACCATACAGCGTACGTACTTTGGTGTGTGTGTGTGTGTGTGTATATATATATATATATATATATATATATACGAACAAGTTGACAATCCATCGAAATGAGTTTCGAAGAACGTGAGATGAATTCAGTGTGTCTCAAGAGCAATGGACTCGAGGTTCAAGTCGGAGACCGATCGGGTATTACTTTAACGCCAACTCGTAAAATATAACTGGTTAAGCTCGACTTACAGTTGAAAATGGCGAATTTTAACGGTTCAAAGTTCAAAGGGTCGTTACACGTGGTATCCATGTTTCTCAATAATACCGATACAGTTATCTCGATATCGTTCGCGCTCCGTCGGTAAAGTAGAGCGACGGCTATCGAAAAACTGAAGTAGGTTTTCGAAAAAAAAAAAGAAAATCACTTTGATCCTGCAGTCGAGCCTATCGCGACAAAATTTTGGTGATGATTTTTGGTAGTGATATTTTTTATGACGTCATAAAATTTTTCCGTACGATCAATTTTACAGTTTTTGCATGAGTTCTGATAACGGATTACGTATTGACTCTTTTATCACGGATTGCTTCGATCGTCTGAATATAATTAAGGGATCGCGTGGAGTTACGTAACATTGATCCGGTGGACTGGCAGATGTATTTTTAAGTTTCCGGAAGGAGAGTGACATTTCCATGAAATCGTGCTACCCGGTATCATAATGTCACTTGAGACTTTGCTACAGCCCCTCGTAACTTGAACGATCAAAAAAGATGTATGCTGTACTTGATTTTTGTGTACAGGGTTCGGGCGAAGGGAGCTTTCAACGCCTGGAGGAGCTTTTCGGTCATGAAGCTTTCGGAAGGAGGAGCAAACGAGCGATTGGGCAAATGAGCAAACGGGGATAGTTGATTTTTTAGAAAATATTTGTACGTCTCTGAATTTCATTTAGAATATCTTGTTCGAGCGACTCTAACGAGAGAGGGCCAATGTCAATTTACATAATTGTACGTTTCGATGAAACGATGATTAACGAGCTCTGCTTTTCTTGTTCTATTTACGATATTTTTTTTTTCCCGCTACGATCGAACCATTGATAGCGAAAGGTTGATGGCGGATGGTATGGAGGGAGTGGGGGTGGGGGAGAGAAACAGGGCTGAAAAAAGGTAAATAATAAAAATCCTTTAAAAAAAAAAAAGAGAAATATGTATTCGCGACGGACGGGCAATTTGACTTTTTTTTTATTTATTTATTTTGAAATTACCATTAATTGCGTTATAAATAAACGCGGGGAATTGTGGATCGTTTAAACGATAATAAAATAAAGGATAATGCAAAAGTGATAAAATTGACTGTCACGTTGCTTTTGAAAAGCCAAACACCCAATTCCAGTTGGACAACGTCTAGGAAGTTGGTTGCGTACGTGCTCGCGTTACAGACTTAAATTTCTCACGTGCTTCGTCACAAAACTTCTTCCGAAGCTTGCGACCGCGCAACCCGAGCTCGAGCGATGAGCCGCGGAACATGAGGACTGGACGATTTTTCTTGTAAATCGGCCGATGACGTTAGGACATAAATCGAGCTTGCGGGCTGCCGTGACAGTTTGGTTCCTGCAGGGCGACTAATTGCAAGCTCAGTGAAATACTTCCGGCAGAGCTTTAATTGCGTCAATGAAGTTTCGCAATATCGAAAGCTACGAACTCGACAATTTGGCAACGCGAAGCTCACAAAGGGTAACATCAAAGGCATACGCTGGTAGAGAGCTTTTTGGATATTTTCATGAGACGATAAGCGAATACAGAACCTGAGACGATAGAATTTTCTAGTCGGGGCATCGAGAAAATTTTTCAGAGTCGTGCTGCCGGTGGATTGAATGCGGATGAGATATTCCGGGAAGAGGGTGAGAGAGGGGACGGGGTGGTAATGGGGTGACTAAGCAGTGTGAAGGAAAAGGATAAAGAAGGAGCGAAAAGAGGATCGACAGATTGCATTCTCGAATCCGTGATCCAGCGGCCTTGTCCTCTTGCAGGTCAATGAACCCGAGAAAGCTCCGTTACGTGTGAGAAGCTCTGCGACGTGAAGCTTACGCAACAAGGCCAGCATCAGAGCGGATCGAAAGTCTCAAGGAGATGTGGCAAGGATGCACAACACGTGAAGCTGAGTTCAATCGAATTATCACTTTCTAGGGGAGCGCTAGAAGGGACGAAAGCACAAACTGATACGTGAAAGATTCCTTCCTCGTAACGTTTTGCGGGAATTAAAATATTGAATCGTGAAAAAAATTTAAAGCTTCGCTTTAAACTGTACGAGAGCTTTACGAGGAACCGAAAGCTCAGAGCGCGATTTTGAAACGCGCGTACGAGCTTGCGTTGCATGGGAACGGAGACATCGTCAAAATAAACAATGAGATTGGGAAAAAGTTCTTGGGAGATCGGGCATACACTCACGCACTGCAAGCACAGATAAATGAGACGTAAAGCTCGCGTTGTTAAGATATGTCTGCTATCGATCGATTAAAGTAACGAGCCTGCCATTTAAGGAGACGATACTTCACGTGTCAGTGGGACAACGCGCGAAACCCGTGTGCTTTCCGGGCCGCGTGAAAGCTTCAACTGAGCTTTCATCCCCCGCCTATGACAGTCCTAAAAACTTACGACGGCTCCTCGACATTGATCGTTTCTGCCGGTAAGCCCGGGCTCTGTCATTTTTTGGTATACCGACAGAACACAGGCGTCGAGTTTGCTGTGCGCAGCAGCTTTAAAGCTTCTCCGACCTAGAATTTGATTAAAGCTCTCCGTCGTACCGACGTGTGGTACGAACAAACTCTGTCGGCATTATACTGAACTTTGCTCAACTGTTTTGTTTCCCAGTGAGCCTTTGCCAAAAGTATATCGTACGCTGATAATATAGCAGCTGACTTCCCACGCAATTTCTCGTGGTAGCTTCGAATATCACTTCAAAGGCCTGATGAAACTTTCGAAGCTTTTTAATATTCTGAGTTACGACAAGTTGCAGCGAACTAAGTACATTTTCGTGTAAGTAAGATTTAATTAGATTTCACGAAAATGGAAGTATTTCAAGGATTTCTCTGACGAAGAATCAGCATAAGCTCCCTAACCAAGACGTAAATTCGAAAAGAGATATTCAAGCGTGTCGCAAGCTCAGACGGATACAGATATTTCCAGCAAATCCTAATGGCATAATGCGAATTTCACATTGGCAACATTCTCGGAGGGCAGTATTACGTCATAAAGCTCTTTCGCCGGTGGGTCGCGCGCTTAAAATATAAAGTTAACGCAGATCTCGGCTATTATTGCACTTTACGAGTCGCAAGCTCATTTCTTACGTCGAAAATTCTTCGCGATCAACAACACAAACAGAGACGATATCGTCAGATATTACTGTGGCCGACAATAACACCTGAAGAATGAGTATCCCACGAAAAAAAAAAAACAGAAAATAGCGGGTAAGCCAAAAAAGAACAAAAAATCAAGACTGTCGTGACAGGTAGGGAAAAAAAGAAACCAAAAAAAAGGGAAAAAAATAAACAAAAAAAAATAAGAAAAACAAACCCCATCTGTAGCTTCTATGGATTTCATTCGGTTCCGAAAGTTTTCCGCACGGCACACGACGCGACAACAAATGTTACGAGCTTTACGAGCACCTCTCCAAAGGACGACCCATAACGGAAGGTAACTACTGTCGACTTCGCTCACCCGTAGAAGCTTTCCCGACTGTCTTGTCTTTCAGTTGAATGGCTAAAGCTCTTTCGCAGGACGAAGCTCTTCCGCCGGAATAAGGTAGAAGTAACACGGGTCTTAAATATCAGAAGCCAGGAAGAAAGTCATTTGGCGATGAGCATTAAACGTATCAAACAAATTTGTCTGAAGTTTATGCACGGAGCTTTAAAAGCACCGTGTAAGTATAAGTTTTCGACAAAGCCTTGATTAATATATTACAGTTGGTTTGTTGCCGTTGAAAGTTTTATGAAAAATTTTACCTACCGATACACGTAATCAACTGTGGAAACAAAGAGACCGAGAGAAGCCCGTAACGACACTCTACAAACTGTAGATGCAAAGAGTTATAAATTTTGGAAAAGAAAAGGACTTGAAATTCAACCACGGAAACCTCGCAAGCTTCTTGTACTACAAGTTTTACTCAAAGACCGATCAAGTGTATGCACGTACAGTTGAGAAGCTCTGCAGTACGGAAAGTTTACTTGCAAGCTGCAAGCTTCGACATACTGGGTGCTTCTACTTGAGTAATATTTTAAAGCTCTGAAAGAAACGCGATTCTCGATATACCTTTACAAAGCTCTGTCATTCTGCAAAGGAAGGAAGATTTTGAGAGACTTGATTTCTGTTCTAAAGATTCAAAACTTCTTTACCTTGTACGGGTAGAAAAACGATATGGAAAAAATTAATTCAATTTAAGTTCCTCCGTAGGATAAAACTTCAAGTATGCCGTATAAAGTGCGAGACGTAACCAAAGGTCACCAAGGCCGTTTAAGCTTGTTACGGAAGCCGTAAGCTTCGATTCTCTTAGGGAAATAAAAGCTCTTTCGTCGGGTTGTGCTTTCTTGTTAGGATCAACATCAAGTCAAAACACACGTTGTTTCATGTATGATATACCGTAAACGGTACAAAATATACTTGAAGAACATGAACAACAAAGGCAAAGACAACAGTTGAACAATACAAAAAAGCTTCATACTCAAAAACAAATTGTTGTACAGCATAAAGTGTATGTCGAGTGAGGAAGGAAAAAAAAAATTCATCCCGCGAGTAATAATGACGGAGTAAGATAAATAAACTACAAAAAAAAAGAGGAAAAATTGCTTTTACAGTCAGCCCCCCCCCCCCCCTAAGTACCAGTTTATCTTAAAGCCAGCGTCGATTATCGATTTATCGGTTATCGATTTATCGAAAGAGAGACGACTACTGCAGTTTGTAAGACTGTGACGACAGCGACTGTCGCGGCAAAGACAAGAAATAAAAGGTAAGAAAATGAAGACGAAGCACTTTCTCCGATAATTTTAACATCGTCGACGCTGAGTGCAACTACGCTTGCCGCCGGCAGACCTGCTGCTCTCTGGGCGTTGCTGGTTCTGATATTGCTATCAAAGATTGCCATAGCGAAAAAACAATGTAGATGGCGCAATCTCAAAATTTTCATCATATCTGTCTGCTGAATAGATAATGGTAGCATTTCGCGTAAATTCTCCCTGGCAAAGCCCGAGAAATATGAAAAAGCGAAATTCGCTGCTCTTTTTTTCTTCCAGTACGGATTTCTCCCTCATCGTCTAAAGGTTACCTCGAATTTATACAACCACCGTCATTGCTCTCGTGTAACTCTCTGCCTATTTTTCCACGTAAACTATCTGACACGTTTACGACGAAGAAAGTACTAACGCTTGGATTTTCTTATCGTACAAATACCACGCCTCGCTGAGCGTATTTTATTTATTGCTATATCAATAAATATATATATATATATATAGATCAATATTATAGACATTAAATGATCAATAGTTCAATGTGAAACTACGTATATCCGCTTAATGGAAATTAAATTTAAAATCTATGCAATTTGTGGCATGATAGAAAATCAAAATTACGTTACCAACTGTCCTCTTTATAATTGATAAAACTAATGTATCAATTTCAGAGAGTTCGGGCAGGAATTTTTTTTTGATGAAAAAAAAAGTGAAAAAAAAAATTTATTAAAAAATTTCAATGAAATAGGGTCTCTACTAGAACCACATGTTATCGTGGTAAAGTGAATGAAATGCGTCAAAAGGTGATCCGTCGTTTTTTAAACGGCGACTCCATTTCGTTTATTCCTATGTACCAGTCACCCGATGAATCTATACCGCAATGATATCGACAGGCGATATAAAAGAATATGAAAAAAAGTATTATAAAGTGGGCGAAAAGAACCGGGGGCTCATAAGAAAATCAATTCCACTTGAATTAGCCACGCAATGCATACAAAGAGTCACTTCTACTAATGTAATTACAGCATAAAAAAACCCCCGTAAAAACATGTAGACCGAATATAAAGATGAAGTGAAAAATATGAGAAACGATGGGATTAATATTTTTCAAGTTAATGCTCTTAGCGTCTGGCGTTTCACCCGCAAAAAAGTCTACAAAAGACAGTTCAAAAAAAAAAAGAGTAACAAAAAGTTGTTCATGAAGCTCATAAAAATTCTTGTTACTGAGCTCGGTATACGAAGTTTCCAATGCATTGTTGATGCAGGTGCAAAAATTAAGGTTTCAAGCAAATTCTTTGTGACTTACCCTTGGGGGAGAGGTCTTTGTCGTCGCCCAGGTAAAACGGACCCTGCCGTACTACAATCTCGTGAACGATCACGGCGAAGCTGTACACGTCACCCTTTTGCGTTCCTTCCGGCGGCGGACGTTCCATTCTCAGCAATTCCGGCGAAGTCCACAGCTGTCCTGCAATGGACAATAATATTCCATTTTTATTTCACCCTTTGCTACGCCATTCCCTCGTTCCTTATCCTTTATTTCATAATCCCACAATATCTCCTTCTCTTAGACTCATCCATTCCGCTTCTACGTTTCCTTGCCTTCTCTTTCTCTTCTTTCATCATCATTCCACCTAACCCAAGATAATCTGCTACTGCGCCCCTATCGTCCAAGACTGTAACTTGCAGCAGACATTACTGATCTTGTAAAATTCTTCACTTTCCATCAGCTTGATAGCTCGCAGATCGTTTCACATTTTTATTATAATTTTGAAAAGGGTCATCCCCATTGATTCTTTAGGCAATCTTCAAACCAATTGATCTCCTAGTTCATTGATTCCTAGTTGATTATCCACAGACACATCTTTGGGTATCGTGCAGCATCAAATTTAGAATATTTTTTTCATATTTTATTTACTCGTTTCTAGCTCTATACTGCACACTGTATACGCGTATACTCCGCGCGGCAATCTATTGATCTATCTTTACTTCTCAATTACGAGGTATTCGTATGATCCTCGTGTTCTCTCTGTCACGTCTGTAACTTCTACGGCTCTCGTGAATCACGTTCGACTCTCAGCATTGGACCCTGCCTCTCTTGATTTCCAAGAGAACCACTTTGGAGCCCTCCTGGCTGTCGTCCCTCCACGGATCAAAGGACCTCGGTAAAAATTTTCTTTTTAACAGAACCTTTTCCCGACGATTACAAAGTGGCTGTAATACTCAGAGATAAAAGTCAGAGCACGTCTGTCCTCGGAGATCAGCAAGACCAACAAGACTGTCGCCAGGTTAAATGCTAGGACCGTCGAAGGAGACTCGAAGGAGTTTAAGAGCCAATTTCTCATGCAAACCAATTCGGAATCACGAGACGTCGCAGCAGCCACTTTGCAACGTTTTTCCAAATTCAACACCAGACAGCATCTAGGAGACGGGAGATCCATTCGATCAAAGATCATGAGTCTCGAGCAAACGTCAATTCCTTGCTTGACGTCTACCTGGATGATGGGTTGATTATTAAATAATATATAAAAATTAGTCATACTTTTTTTTTTGGTTTTAAATCTCTCTGCAATCTCTATACTTACTTCTCCAGTATGCATAACTATCTCTCTCCTCTTCCTGATCCGCCAAACTTGGTCTTCTCAATTCGTGTAAACCAAAGTCCGCTATTTTTAGAACGAATCGCGAATCCACTACGCAATTTGAGGACTTCAAGTTCCCATGACTCCGTATTTCCGATCCGTGCAGATACGCCATCCCTCTGACTATGTCGTGTATCAAGGACCCTCGAAATACACGATCGAGCTTTATCTGATCGTTCTCCAAAATATCCTGCCAATCAGAAATCGAGATACCGATTAATAAAACATGCGGTATACACTCGTCGTGATTAATAGCACGTAAA
This sequence comes from Trachelus iudaicus, assembly GCA_030142595.1. Classification (NCBI taxonomy): domain Eukaryota; kingdom Metazoa; phylum Arthropoda; class Insecta; order Hymenoptera; family Cephidae; genus Trachelus; species Trachelus iudaicus. Next base: position 594,905 of record JARQTH010000401.1, on the reverse strand, counting down.
TTAATGATCCCTGACGTTTCAGGTTTATCGTATAACCTTTTTTTTTTATAATAAAAAATATATTCAACTTTACATTACAAAGTGGACCAAAAGTCGGTTCCGCTTGAACCCAAAGTCCTTCCACACATTTCTTATATGACTTACGATTAATCGACTTCCTGTTTACGGAGTCGGAGATAACATCCCCAGAGCATCCTTAAATTTCAATGAAATTGCCGATAACGGACTTTCCATGAGACGTTCGTTCACGTTGAAATAATAAGAGTATCTCGTCGCTTGCTTCCGCAGCCCTTGCTTCTAGATGTTCCCAAACTCTTTATCCTCTCTCTCTCTCTCTCTCTCTCTCTCTCTCTCTCTCTCTCTCTCTCTCTCTCTTACTTTAGCTCACCCCTCTTCCCACACTTTTCTTTTATCCATTCACCGGTCACCCTTCTCTCGTAACAGCAACTGCACCGCATCATTAACCTCCGACCCCAGCATCCCTTTCTTTATCAGGTTCGCGGTTTCTCAGTGACTCCTTTCGTTATCAATTCTATACCCTTCCGGTCGCCACCCCTAAAGAGCCAACCTCTTATTATAAGATCCCATACACCTGGTCCCACCCAGGAGGTAAGAAGCTTGTTCATTTTCATTGTCAGACAGGACCGATGAAGGTCTATCTACATTGTAAAATCAGCCGATTCATCCACCACGGTCACCTAACAATAGACTTTTAATAAGTAAATTGTCTCTCGATCCCACCAGTTAGAAATCACAATCTCTGTCCAATAACGCAGCCATCAGTGCCAGCCACCAAAAAAAAGCTACAAAAAATTGTTCAGACACACTGGACTTGTTCTGTCTAAAAAAAAATGCCATATCCAATTTGTTTAAACCTGAAGCTGAAAAGCCACGAAAATAAATATGGGCTGACCCCTCTCCGTACTGATACAATCCATAGATTGAAGGGTTGGGAGCCGTGCTGGAGAGAGGAGAGAGCATGAGAAAGACAGGTAACCAGAGTGAACGTTAAGGACGAAGAAAGAGAAATCCAAAGAATACAAAAGTCTTACCTGAAGAGATCCTTTAGGACAGTATTCCGTAAGGAGACAGCAATGTGGCGGCTCCACGCAAGCACCATAAAACCTTACGAGGTGGTCGTGTTGGAGGTCCTTCATCTACAACATTCAGAAACGACCTCTCAGGTCAATAGGTACAGTCTGTCGCATGCACCGACCCCTAGACCTTGTGCACAGCCTGGTGTGACCTATAGTCAATTTTAAAACACAAAACCAGACGATGATCTAGCACTGTCCTAGCAAATATATAATCTTCAGCATCACAGAGGATGTTCCTTTTATTTAAATGAATAAATCAACCAGTGAAGTAGTAAAATTTAATATAAAGATCTACTAAAGTGTCATCGATACCTACGGATCAGTCCATCTGGCCTTACCTTCTTCAACTCCAGCAAAAGTGGTCTGGATATCTCAACCTTGGTCCTGGGAATAAACTTGATTGCCACTTTCGAATTCTAAAACGAAGTACCAAGTGCGTTGAAACTTATAATTGTATCGCGTTGATATTTCTACGTTGAATGATGCCATAAAGTCATCGTTTACCGAAACGAAGTCATAAATACCTTATAGATACCAGTTGGCACGTATATCTGCCTATCGACGCCACCGGCCATACTGATGTTATCCTCGGAGTACATTGTCTGAAACGAAGAAGTACTTCAGTCGGTAGTATAAAGTTGGGTCGTTCAGGGAATAAAAAAAAAAAGAAGTGATCCTCCTTGAAAATTTCAAGGACCTCTTTTGCGAGTCGGTGATCACGAGAAGTATCCGTGGAAGGTATACGAGGGACAGTAAATAGTGATTAGTCGAAAGAGAAGGTCTTGACCGGTGTAGGGCGAAGAAGTGGTAGCAGGGTAAGGACTGAAACTTCTTTAGGATTTCTTAGCTATTGGTAAAATGATCTGATCTTGCTCGGGTCCTCGAACCACTTCGTGGAAAGAAGACCGACGTTCGCCGGCATGAAGATTTAATTTCCGAAGTGGATGGAAAAAGCCAGAAATTAAATCTCATCGTGGACGTGCATAGTGTTTTTAAGAAGGGGGTCAGCCATATTTTTCTTGATATTATTATTATTTTTTTCTTCTTTACCACCGCAGAGATCCACGAGCGATGAATGGCGTGATTTACTCTTTTCCTTTTTCGCGAACGTTTACTATCTCTCTCTCTCTCTCTCTCTCTCTCTCTCTCTCTCTCTCTCTCTCTCTCTCTCTCTCTCTCTCTCTCTCTC
>JARQTH010000401.1:522501-592519 GCA_030142595.1 Trachelus iudaicus | reverse complement strand
TCTCTCTCTCTCTCTCTCTCTCTCTCTCTCTCTCTCTCTCTCTCTCTCTCTCTCTCTCTCTCTCTCTCTCTCTTTATGTATTCTTCTTGAGATGTTCGGACAACGAGAGGACGGGTTTATAATGATTTTCATTGCTCCTCTATCTGTCTCCTTTTTTTTTTATTTCTATAGACGATCGCTCCTTCTTCGTTCTCTCTTTCTTAATGGCTACCTCGTTACTGTTATTACTTGTATCTGGATCATCGAGTCGCTATCTGGCTTTATACTTTCTGGTTATCTATGTGCGTGACGTATATTGAAATTTTTTTGAAAAAAAAATCCAAATTTACCAGTTGGCTTCCGCGCAGCTTATTCACCGGCAGTGAGTACATTGATCCACGTGTCTTTCCGTGAGGCATCACGATCACGTCATCCCAGTGCACCTTCCACGTCATCGAAGCGATTTCGGCCTCGAGTTTGAAGTGCCTGAAAGTGAAGTTGTGCGCATTATGTTGGAGTATTCAGTGAGGTAGACAAGAGACATGACATTAAAAAAGAGGATAAATTAAAAAGCTTGTCGGTGAGAGAGTGACGAAGGGCGCATGAGTGTACGAGAGAAAAAAAAAGAGAGAGAGAGAGAGGATAAATAAAATATTAAAAAATAAAGAAACGTATAATCATCGTTAAAATTGTATCATTCGTCTCTCTTGATATTGGAATGTCGAGGCTTGTCCTTTAGAAACTGGTCCTTCGACCCTATCAGACGCTATCACTGTAATTCATCGGCCAAATCACTGTCACTATATTTTCACAGGTCGATTCACACTTTTATTGCTCATTTTATTTATTGGTCTTTTTTTTGTAGGACCTTTATTTCTCACGACTCTCTTACTTGGCCAATTTTCGGGACAAGAATAATTTTCGAAGTCTGTTAGGAACAATGTGAAGTTATCTTGTTGCTGGAAAACTTTTGGACAATTATTGAAAGCAGAAGAAACTTTTTGAATTGCACTCAACAGCCCGATGACAGTCAGATTGAAAATCGATCAGCGTTGTCATGGAGTCTTCAAAAGTTTTCAGAGACTGACGCTTCGATAAATTTCGAACGAATAAAAATATTACTGAAACGACTGTCTGCCAGAAAGCACGCAAACGCGTCCGATAGAGTGCGTCGATTTTTTTTTTTCACGCGTTACAAGACAGTGTAATTTTTTAATGAAGACGAATGAAGAATTTTGAAAAAAATACTATCACACACTTTTTATTAATTACGCCAAACATTGCGAATTAACACGGGTTAAGAATCAGGTAAAAAATGTGTAAGCTCTCAACGAAAATGGTGCTTCCACGGGATTGGCTAGGGACAAAGAGTAAGGCCATATTTCAAGGAGTCTAAGGACGCCAGGATACGGCTTTGGGACATTTTTTAGAGCGACAGACCATCGTCGGTTAAAAAAAATAATGGCATACATTTGCCGTAGGAAAAGATATTGAAATGAAAGTACAGTCAGACTCGAGAGATACCGGTTTAAAGTAGCAAAGCGAAAAGGAGGGTCGAAGAGGTCAGCCAGGGTGAAAAAAAGCAACAACAACAATAAAAAGAAAAGACCAAACTGCACGATCACAACAGCGAACAATAGATCGATGAAAAGATACGAAAACCATAAAATTGCCCAACGCTATAATTACTAATGGCCCACATAGCAGGAGTAGCAACGAATAAGGTCAAGATAAAAAAAAAAGATAATTATTGCCTAAATAAAGTAAAAAATTAATTAACCAGATAACGTCAGCAGATTTCGCGATGACAGCATCAGTCGATTGAAGCAAGCACGAACAACGTAATTCATAAAAACGACTGAGTACAGTGTTGAAAGAAGATTTTCAAAAAATATTCTACTCAATTAATTATCAAAGCCGATGATAATGCCTGACGTAACCAGTACGAATCATCATGTACCGCATCATCATTATTCTGACAGCACGTGACCGAATACGTATGTACGATGCGTCAGTATAATTCTCAAGCATTCGACCGTAATGGTAAACGTGCAGGCATCGCCCGACGCAAACGCAACGTAACGTATATTCGTATGTTCATCTAGAGGACAAGATTCTGATACATAATGCATCGACCGATCCTGGAAATACGGGATACGGATCGTCTTTGTGCCTTCGACATGTTTGCCTGGGAAACGTGGCGCGTCGACAAGGCCCTTGGCAATTCAATATATTTGTAAATGCAAAGACTCCCGAGATACCCAAGACGTCAGAATGCACGAGGTTTCTGACGTATAGCGCGTCATGTAATATTCCAGTCGGTTTTCCATATCTTCGTGCTCGGCAATTTTTGTATTTTCGGAAAAATCATAAAGCAAAAGCAAAGCTTTGTTATGGTGTTTTCGAACGAAGATCATCGTATGGCGATTCAAAGTGGTGCAATTCGATTGAGTGCGCGTCGCGAGGCTGAATTGGAAATTAGTAATGGGTCGTGTATAATTGACTAATTGATTTACGCTATTGAACTTCCTGGACAGACGTCTGATGCCGGTAACAATTGATAATTGGATCGATCTGGACTAAAGGTGCTGCTGTACGGTGATTGTACAATATGATTTTGTGATAACTGATAAATAATAGCTGTTAGGCTAGAGTTGGATAAACACGTATATATACAAGTCAGGGTTAATCGAATCCCGAACGAGAAGGTTGAAGCAACGCGCTCATACGGCGAATTACGGGGAGAATCAGATTTGGAGCAAAAGTACCGAAGAGCCGCTGCAATAATTAAGCACTGTGCGGTTAAAAACAAGAACAAAATCTCGCGAGACAAAAAACAACAACAACATTGCCCCCCTCCCCCTCGCCACCGTGAGCTTTCAACAAAGAAAGCTTGCGCAGAACGCATGAAAAACATTGGAGTATTAGACAATGATACAGGAATCAATGAACTTGTCGTACAATAAATTGAACAATGATACAAGTACAAAATACAATTGAATATACAACATTGTTGACAGCAACAACAACAAATTATATTGACTGTTTCAATCGAGGATATTGAGCCTGGAACCAACAAGAATTATTGTTCTGATTAACATTAGAGAGATTAATGAGACTTTGGTTGATTTCTCTCAACTATGATCTTTCGATTGATCAACAAAAGTAATATAACTATTTTACACGAGCAGTACCTCAATCAATAGTTCATTGTCGATTCCATATATGGCTTGAGTAAGTTTCATCAAAGTTCATTTCAAGTTTCTGTAAACTTGAGATTCGTCGATGCGAACGTAAAGACGATCACAGAAAAGTGATGCGAATTGGTCCATCTAATTTAACGATATCCGGTAGCCAGTAGACCGGAAGCGGAAAATCGTCTGGTACCGAGTAAGACGTATCGCACGAGGAGGGATCGATCTAGATCGTCTTGGTAAAGTCTGCACAATTTTGTTTGCACGCCGGTTTATTGCTGCAGCTTGACGACGTAGTAAATTGATCAATCGTGTAAATCGAAGGCGGACGTAAAAAACAAATTTAAAGCGTAAATAGAATGCAGGGATAAATATCGATCGGACAGAAATTTTTCAAAGCGAAAATCGCTGCTTATATAATTAGCTACAATTTGGAGTCATTCGATTTCCGGTTTCAATGATACTAAAAATTTTATTAATTTTTCTTTTTTAATAGTCTCATATCTATACTTACCGATATATGAAGACAGACGCTACCACCAATCCTACTACGATGGAACTGAGTACGATCGACAAGATCGCGTATCCAGGTAAGGCTGTAATCAAACAATAATGCATCGTCACTTTCAATCGTTAACATAAATGACGTCATTTATTCGATGAATACATTTTACAGTCCCGTCTCGCGGAACATAGAATTGTCCGGCTGTACGGTGAACGTTATAAAGGATTACGTCGGGTCTTTGAGAATGCTAGAGAGTGGTGGTTTCTGAAGGGAATAAAAGATTACGTAGTTTCGTGGTGATACCTTACTTTCGAAACGTAACTTCGACACGATCGGAGAGAATGTGACGTTAGAAATGCGACAAATGAAAATCTAACGAGTGTGAAAGAAATTATGTGATTTGGAAAAAATTTACAAAAATAAAAGCAGACTTGAAAGTTCTATGGAAGCTTTTTGTGACAGAACGAAATTTCGTTTGGAATTAATTATGTGAGGGAGAGAAAAAAAATTCTTACAATTATCTGGACACAGAGAACCATCGAAACCGCAAGCAGGGGTGTCGGGGGGTGGTTCCAATCTTCCGCCAGACCAATGAATTCTTCTACCAGGTACGTATTCCAGGGTCTGATTCGCCCCGTAGTAATTGGCGACGATCTGCAAACGTGGATATTCCGAGGAACAAAAGTTTAGTGGCGTGGTGTGGGGATGAAAAAAAAAAGAGTAAAATCATAATAATAATAAATCGTAATCGAACAAGCCACTGAGAGCACTATAATCCAACGGTAATGGAAAAGTCGTCGCGACACTGAGAGTAGATACCCGCGGAGAATTAATTAAAAACTAGAATCTATCCCAGACAAGTGATTCCCCGGAAAAGGAGAGCCAGTTTCCGGTCCAGTAATTTCATTACACGAATTAATTACTTGCCATTAATAATCTCCTTGAAAAGTTGGAGGATTTTTTTTAAAAAAAAAAGTACATACCTCAGTGTCGTTTGTCATTGAAATTCTTACGATAATGATACGAGCGGTAATAAGAAAAATTTGCCTCTGACAGACAATAAAATTACCTCAAACTTCGATGTAGCAGGATTCATGTCCAGCAAGGAATAATCAGCGATCCTGTCGCCATTTTCATCGATATTCACGTCACCCGTTATACCTGCAACAGTACAAAAATTGTACTTGATAATTTTCATACAAAGCCGAAACAACCGACGAAATGACACAAAACAACAAAATATGTTCGTAAGACGATACAAGATGTTGTTGTTGCACAAAATTTTTGTTCGCTCGTAAAGACAAAGCTTGTTTCACATACAAGCTTGTTGGATATATCTGTGACGAACAAAGTCTCCGATATATTCGTATTTTTCCTACATCCACATTATTCTGCGACTGACAGCCACGAAAGTTCAGTTCGATCTCGCAGTATTCCCAGTAGAGACAGACAGTACTAACTAGCCGCTATATTTTAACAAGTCCTGACGCACCCTTATATACTTCATCCCTTCTTTATCTTGTCCGAAAGGTCGCTCTGGATTTTTCGCAAACTTTATAATCCATATGCAATTTCCATTCTACGTACCACTAAGGAACCAGCCGCAGGAGACTTTGCGACCTTGAAATTTTTTTAACTTAGGAAAAGGAATTCTCTTATCGAAAGAGGGTCAGAGTTGAGAAAGTTTTGCGTCCGCGGAGAGACAGGAAAAAATGAAGAACCAGAGCAAGAGAGAGAGAGAAAGAGAGAGAGAGAGAGAGAGAGAGAGAGAGAGAGAGAGAGAGAGAGAGAGAGAGAGAGAGAGAGAGAGAGAGAGAGAGGATAAGAAACCCACAAGAGAAAATGATAGAACGAAACGAGAAGAACGTCCCCAGGCGGACATCCGTTGGGAAAATAATTCAAAAAAAAAAATGTCGAGTGGATGATCTTTGCAGTGGGACGAATGGGCGAGAGAAGGGATGAAAATGGGAAATAAACTATAAAAAGAAGTCAACGACATCTTCGGACGATTAAACCCGTCGGGAAGCCGACGAGCTTGAAAATTGATGATTGATTTTTTTAAGGATAGTTTTTTTTTTCAAATAATTTTACACGAACAAAAATCATTGCCGACTGTAATTCGTACGTGAGGAGTTCATATATAATATTTGTTTTCCACAAAAAAAAATTTCGTTTACTCAACCCTCTTGGGACTGTCAAGGAATCCGATTGAGAACTAAGCAAATAAAATTCACCCCGTGTAAGAGCCAAACGACAGATTGACAAGTGGACGTGCAAGGCATTCATTATTTACTCATTTATCGGATATAAATTTACTGAAGTATACAGAAACTTTTTCCCACGTCTATTTGCCGACATACTTTTCCCGTTTAAATCGAGCCCTTCTCTACCTCCGGCGAAACGTTACTGCCGCCTAACCGCGGATTTAACGGCAGCCCTAACGATCCACAACAAGGGACGCTCCTGTACTTCGATAAAGATTCCACTTCACGTTGCGCTAATCTTATCAGCCTAATTAACCCTTGATTGTACGTAAAAAAAAAAAGAAAAGCTCACGCTTTTATCCTAAACGTTTTACATACGCTCGTCCCCCTGGATCCCTTGCAGTTAGTCATATTTAAAGTTGTCACAAGGGACGCTTCGTTGGGGCTCGCGACGTCACGAAGACGTAAGCAAAAAAGAAGGCTGAACAAAAAAAAACAAATATGAAATTTTATCACGTCCAATTCAACTGGGAAACAATATGGAGATGCAAAAGGGGGAAAGCAACGTTTTTGGGGGAAAATAAAAAGTTCTACATCCATTCACGAAACTGATAAGACGTAAGAGACGTCTGTACACGTTTTTGTTTTCCATGACGAAAAGGAAAAAAAAAAGGTCATTCAATTTCGTCGGAATGGAAAATTGAGGAAAAAAAATATATCCTAGACAATATGAGAAAGGAATGGAAATTCTAACGTTGATTGGCATAATAATAATATGGATAAAACAAAGGCCGGCAAAAGTCGGAACGATGACGTAATATTATTAATCACCAAGTAAGAATGAGGGAGACGTGTCTGATTACTGGGACAATAAATGCAATCCATTAATCAATTTGTCATTCTCATGCGTTGTATAATGAACGCGAACGGGACACTAATTTCAATTTAATGAACGATGAACAATTTAATATCGTAATTTGAGCATACGTCAAGCGACATCGAATCAACGCAGGCGGGCAGGTAATTAATTATTCTGTCAAATTCTTGTTTTCTTGTCGTTGTTTCTCTAATACTTGTGTCAAGTTGTATGTACGGCGCGGAAATTGTTTCATCAAGCTGCAAAGTCCTCGTGTCAATGATCATAAAGACTTTGACAACCGTACTTATAGTTGCATCAAAATTGAATTATCAGCTGACTGTAAAACAAAAATTGATTTTCAATAAAATGTTTAATTCTCACATCAAATTTCGTTCGTTCCATTTGTACTTGTCCCTTAACATCATTGTTCAGGAAATATATTGTAACTCGACGCCTTATCCTCTTTTTTCCTCAACTTGATTAACGAAGCTGATTGGTCGCGTCAATCCTTAGAGTAATTTTGATTGCTGAAATTTTATTTGGAGATACGATCTTTATTTTCAACAGTAAAATAGCTTATTTGCTTAGAGAACGAAAAGCTGTTATCTTATGAATTGACCTAATTCACATTAAAAAAAAAAAAAAATAATAATAAGAGAACAAGAACCTGATGACATGAAACCTGCGTTTTTCTTTGTTTATTTTTTTTTCGGCAAATTAATGGAAATTAAATAAAAAGGGTTAATTAAGCTCGAAACTAAGTAAACACCTACACCTCGCTTCGTGAACTTTCGTCGATCCGTATTCAGCCTTATTCGAATAAAAATAAATGAAATTTCTAAAAATATCGAACTATCGGAAATTGTATTTACCTTTGAAACTTCTGCCCCACATACGTCTCGTGAGGTTTCCGCCGTTCAAGTTGATCTCACCGGGTCTATCGGGAAGACTCTCCTTCAGGGCCAAAGCGTAAAGCAGCACAGCGTCGTAGAAAGCAGTTACGAAAGTGGAGACGGAACTGTTTCCAAATGTGAAATTGTAACGACTCTGCGCCAATGACTTGACCTCCCGTGAAAAATTCAGATACTCCGCATTGTCCGGCGTCCTGGCCGTCACGGTGAGAAGTGCCTGATAAGCTTTTCGGGCCTTTTCGTTTCTCTCATCGGTATCCCCCTCCACCCGCCACGGCTCCTCGGTGTTGTTATCGCTGAAATAACAAATTTCACAAAAAAAGTCATGACCACGTGGTAACAAGAGTTTTTGTTTTTGCTACTGGACACGCGATAGATATATACAATCAAATTTGTAATTCACCGTATAGAAGTGGTACACAAAATTTTCATTGATTCAGGAATATTTTAATTTCGTGTAATGATAACGAATTTTCACCCCTTTCTTTAAATCGTAATTTCACTACAGTCGGTAACGTAATCGTGAAATCGATGAAAATAAAAATTCAAACTGATCGAAAGAAATAAAAAGGTTTTATTGGCCAATTCAACTGGTAAACTTTTTTTTGGTCTCTCGTCCGTCATTTAATTTACCCCCAAACCCATGACGTCACCCTCTCCTCCGACTCCTTTCATCCGTCACCATTACCTCCTCCTCTCTATGCATCTTCAATCTCATTCCTATCAGTGGATTTCCTTCAACTTCTCGCTACTCGATTTTCATTCGCTCGGCGTCTTATTGATTATGAATAAAAAAAAAAGCATTTATTTCTAAAGCTCCAAAGAAGAAGACGTAAAGCATTCATTGATTTTTTTCTGGGTCACAATCGCGAAGAGTAATAAAAATAATCAAGGTGGACGAATCTTACGTAAAGTTTTGTTACGTGAATTTGGGACGAATTGTATTGATACGGTATCTTAAAATTTTCGATCGCTTGATTGACTCTAACCCTTTTTCTTAGGTCGCCCCTCGTTACGTCGATGAGGGATAAGGCGCAATTAAAAATCAAAATTATAATTTGGCTAATCAATTTTGATAACGTCGACAAAGACATCCATATTCTTTGTAGATAAAACATAGGCTAAACCTTATTTCTCCAAATTAAATCAACCTGCATCACTCTTCACTTTTCAATTTCAAAGCTTGGCTATAATTCGCATCACTTTGACTCTCGTCAAATAATTTACGGCTGTTACCCGAGCTTCCTTCCACGCATTGGTACACGTATCCAGCGTGCTTATTTGCTTACCTGCTTGTTTTTCCGTATATTTGCTCGTCTCAGTTGCGCTTCTTGTTTGCACCCCCTCAAGACCCTGCTATACCCAAGATCCGTCCAAAAAAAAGCGCCTTTCTCAATTTAAACCCTGACCCTCTTTCTGGATCGCGAATCGGCTGAGCTTTTTTTTTGACAAACAAAAAAGCTCCTGTCACGAGTGACGCAATCGTTGAATTTCATCATTAAAGCTCGACGAAACGAACGATGCGAGTCGAGGTACAAAAACATTTGTACGGTTGTATACAATTGTTGTTTTTGTTGCAAGTACAACAATGTTAAATCATTCAGAAAAGCTTTTTCGTGCAGTATATGCATATACATAAGTACACGCGTAGGGTGTGACGTTTCGCGAAAGCACTAAGGATCTTCATGGGGCGAAGGGTGCAAATAGAATTTCAGCGAGCTTTCGCTTGATTCGACGGATCCCGAACAGACAACAAGCAAAGGGGTTGAAGAGCCATAACAACCCCCATTCAGTAATCTCAACGGTTTGCCGTTCGCGTTTACGCGTGGGATTAGGCTAGTAGATTCCCCCGAAAATCCCCGCGGTTAGACGCGGCCATCGGCATCCCTTATGTGCGATACGTGAAAGTTAAGGGATGAAAATAATACCCGATCCAAAATAATAGATAAGCAGCGAAACGTAAAAAATACAAAAGTGGCTGTGGGTTAAAAAAAAAGGACTACTTCTTGAATTTCATTAACTCTGGATATTAAAACACCCCTAACTCAATCCTTAAGAAACTAACGGTCCATTGTCCACGAAGAAAATGGCATCCCCGGCGTCCCATTACGAAATTGGGATACAATCTTCAGGGGGTAAGGGATACGAATTCTGCTTTCATCCCTTAACACATTTCTCGCTCGAGTTAATATAGGGGTTCGTTGCTTTTGGATTCCGACCCTCATCATACTAAACAGAATTCCTAATCGAAATTACATGATACTTCGGTTTTTTTACCTAAACGAGAGAAATTAATATCCCGATGGTAACGACCTTTTTCAAAAAGTCAGTTTAAAGAAAAATTTCTCAAAATACGTCATGCGTAACGGCACGGACGTTTCTTCTGTCCGCAAGACAATGCACAATTTTCGGAGGCCCAAAATCGTCCTGAAATTGTCGGAACTGATAAGAGCTCAGAAAATATGGGATTTTACCGTGTGAAAACCCAAGAGACGGTTTAACCCGTGTTAAACGTGTCGCGAACCCAAACGGACAGGGTAGTTTATTTCTAGTAACAGAGTCGTCTAAATCGACGTCCCGTCGAGACTATACACGCGGTATAGTCCATTCGCAATAACTGCACCCTTCAAAAAGATACACTCGCCTGTCAACTCCACGTATTATTGGGATTCGAGTTCACAGCCTCGGCAGGTGGTATTTTCATATAGAAACGACAGGCAGCGCCATCTGTCCAATCGTGATCGCGTAAAGGCGACTACAAATTCCCGCCGTTGAAAACTCACCTTGATGACAGTTCGATGGAGAAAAAGACATATTCCCCAGAATCCACCATTCCCAATTCCTCGGCAGCCAATAGGATTTCTCGTATGGTCGTAGAGTTGGCGCACATGACGACAACTGAAAAAAAAAACCAAAAAAACCGATTTCGAAATCGATTAACATTCGTTATCCAAAAATCGTACATTAAAAACTTAAAAAAAAATGGCGATACCATCGTGAAAATTTGATTTCATCGATTAAACAGATAATAAACATACACCCTGGATAGGACTCCACGACGTAACTTCGAATCGTGTAATATTATTGCGGGAAGCGAACGATAATTTTGGCGTTGAAAAAAAAAAAAAAAGTACAATAAAAACAAAAGGAACATTCAACGTTTGGCCAAAGACATCGCGCGAGTGACGTTCGTAAAGGTGATCCGCAAGTGGACCTCGAATGGCGACCAAGTTGAATCGAAGGTTCAATCGAGCGGAGTAAAGGGGGTTAGTAAATTCAAGCTGGCGATTTCAGGCATCTTTATACGAATTGCGCTCCATATTTTTTTTTCCCCCAGACCGCATATAGTCCGGTTCCGCATAATGCATACTCGCGCACAGGAAAACATTAAATAATAAGAAAGGACATCAAGTATCTAATTTGGCGAAACCAAGTATCTTTCTATCATTTCAACTTTATCGCAATATTAATACAGCTCCGATCACTTTTATAGCCCAGACCTTCATTGGAATTTTATTGTTGACCCCAGTCGACCCTTTTTCAAATACAATAATTTTACGATTCTCTCGTAAGCACCTGTGGCGCCTCCGCTTGGGTGTAAAACAAATTTTTTAATCAACAGTATTGAAAGAAAAAAATTTTTTTTATCAAACAAGGGTTCTACTTAATATATCAGTTTATGAAAAGACGCCCTAAAGGGGATGAAGTTCATTGATCTTTTACGGTCGCAATATACCAATGAGATTCTGGCAATGTAATCGTGCTGGTTACTGCTCGTAAAGTGCAAAAGTGTGTGTTGGTGGGACAAGGGGGAGCTGCGTGGAGAGGGTATTTGACCCGGAGGAAATTTGATTTGGAATCGTCATACAATCGGGCAGTTTGGATTTTCAAGGAACGTAAGTTTAAAAGTCCGCATCTGTATCGTGCACTTGCAGCTGCAGCTGCAGACGGTGCTGGTTGTGACAATTTTTTTTTTTTCTTTATTTTTCATAATTATAATTCACGCACTGTCAGACCCAACACGCAGAAGCGTCAAGGCGAAACCGTACACTTAATAAACATTAGCGTAAACTCATCGTAAATGAAATTTCACTGCACGGTTAGACGCGTAGTTTTAATTGGCACGTCGAGACAGTCGCAAGCTGTACAAGAGCGATAAAAGCTGCGATAAAGCCAACGAACGATTCAAACGTTCCCGCCGTTAGGACGGTCGAAGAGAGAAGGGCCTGACGGCATTTCGAAGGATAAATGTTATTGGAGCATAAAGAAAGGTGGACGTTACGTCACTTGTATTTATAGACCGAGCACGTGGCTGTTTTTGACAGCTGTCAAAATATAATTACAATGATTTTTGTGTTTAACGACGACGCAAAACAAAATGTACTGCATCATTGTCACGTACAAAAACAATTGTTTCATTTGTACAAGAATTGTACGGGCATACGTGAACGCTGGTTGATTTTGAAAAAGATTCACGAGTACGAAATATCGAAAGGGATGGACGCAATTCCATCTACGTGCCAATCTTCTACTTCCGCTTTTTAGTCTTCGCCACTCTCTCCGTCGATCAACACTGATAAGATCCACGTCGGGCAGACCGGGTTCGGATTGTATCCTACTAGTGTTCATTTTTTTTTGTTTTCAAAACTCATATCGAAATCCTTCAGGATTTCATGCACGACGCGTCTCGAGTTAGGAACGTATGCTACGGGCAACTTGTCACGGCCCTGGAATCTTCTGGGTCTTGTTAGCACGAGGAGACACCCGACAAAGGCACGTGCCTGGACTATGCTGATGTTCGTTGGTACGTTTAATCGAAAATTCTGATAAGGCCCGTCGAAGTCTAGAGATTTTATGAAGTAATTGATTTTTTTTATAAGCCATAACGCGTACTATGCAGTACGATATTTTTCTTACGTGAAGTAATAAAGATATACATTTTTTATCAGTGGGAAATTATTATGATTATTATTAAAATTATTAGCATCTTTGATGCTTCGATATTTTCGAAACATCTATTTACGTGTTACATGAATTTTCTCAAAAACCTGCTACAGAATTCACACGTGCCTAATTTAATATGGAAATCGACTGGGTTTACGTATTATTTTAAAATTCCAACTTTGAAACAACCATCCTACCAATTGCACCTTTAAATTACCCATTTTGTAAGTAGGTTGTATACGTATGCATATAATGGAACTTATATATGTATGTATATTATGCAACAGCTCCCTGCAGTTCCGACTGAGAACGATAACTGCTTCGCCTAAGCACCTTGAAATAATTTCAACGTGAACCTCCAGCAGAGTACCGTGAGAATGTATGTCTAGACGTAATTTTGAAAATTGCATAGAGACAGTGAAAAACAATAGAAACTGAATATAGCTATCGCGACAGTGGAAAATGAATTTATGAATAAAATAAAATACAAGCCAAATTTATGTGCTGTGGTCGATTTACGAAGAGAACAAAAAAAAAGCTGATTTCCAATAAAAATACACGAACTGAACGAAAATTGCCAAATATTAAACGATCCTATTTTTCCAGATACAAAAAATCTTCCGAATACGTCGAGAAATCGTTTCTCTGTAAATAATTCAGATATTCGAAAAAAAAAAAAAAAAAAAAGGGTGAATAATATTCTATCCAATAGACATTTGTGAAATGACATTAAAATGCAAATGAAAATCTGATATATCCTTACACGTATATATTCCGTGTGTAAGAATCCAAAATATAATATATACAAATTTGAGCGAGAGCCCGAAGAATTATTTTAGCCATAAAAATATATTTTCGTATCCCTAACTGTATATGCGTACGTCAAATTGAGGTATTTCGCGAATAGGGTAAACCGAATGAAAGCTCTTCGATGGAATGTCAAAACAAAAATATCAACCAGATCAATATCGGATACATAAAAATTGATTGCACGTGCTTTTCGAAAAGCTTAATTACCCAGCGGAGTGACTGCCAGGCGATTCGTACAAAACTGTCATTCCCATAAAGCGCGATGCCAACTGCATTGAAAGAAACAATGCTGCCCGTAAACAATAACTTTGCCTGACATACACCTGTCGTCAATGGATAAATTTTCTAACCACAAAATAAAAACTCTTCATAGAAACAAACTTCTACCTGTCATTCCAGAAACTGTCGCTCATTGACAACAATGACAATTTACCAAATCACGACGCGCTTGAATCGCCAAAAACAAAAAGCATAACCAATTTTGTACCAGAAAACAAAAAAGCTCATCGAGCCCAAACCCACCTAAAATCGGTAATTAGACTCCCACGTTAAAGCTCAAATTCGGCTTGTGAGTTTGAGCCGAATAAATGTATAAAAAGATACAAAATATTTAACGAAACAATATATTGTTTGCGTTAATTTTCTTGTTTCGCCAATGGACCGAACAACAACAATAGTACAGACGACTAATTCGAAATTTTATCTCTTCCTCGTCTCTGCCTTGCTTCGTCTCGCCCGAACAATAAGTCTTACAGGAATCTGTACAAATCTCGGCACGTATCTTTCCCAATTACACGTCTTGTCACAGAGAGGAATTTCAATGACAGCTGCTTTACAGCGAATCGCATGTGTAGAATTTCTCTCGTGCGAGTAACGTACAAACGTAACGTACATACGTGGAGAAAGGGGCGTTATAAAATCTGAGATTCTAGGGAGAGAACTAGGGACTTACCCCAGACTTGTCCGGGGCTACTGGTAACGACCTCATCTGCAGGAACAGAAGAAACATAAATGTCACACCAGATGGCAGCTGCGTCGCCTGATTCAGCCACGAATAACGAATAACACTTCGAAACAACATTGTTCTTGTACGTCGAAAGTCCGCGTTAAGTAACCGAACAAAAGAATTGTGTGGCGTACAAATTTGTTTTTTTTCGAAAATTTTACAAAACCCCATACACAACTTTCTACAAGAGAGTAAAGTTACTGATTTCCATGTCGTACAAAGTGAAACGTAATGAACAAAGAGAATACGAAGTTTAGAGTGAAAAGTTTTCAAAGTATCGCGGTAACGCGTTTCCATCGAGGACGATGCAATTTTTTGTTTTTTTTTTTCTTCCCACAGACTGCACATAAAATCTCCGCAGCCATTCCG
This sequence comes from Trachelus iudaicus, assembly GCA_030142595.1. Classification (NCBI taxonomy): domain Eukaryota; kingdom Metazoa; phylum Arthropoda; class Insecta; order Hymenoptera; family Cephidae; genus Trachelus; species Trachelus iudaicus. The sequence goes on along the minus strand of JARQTH010000401.1, from coordinate 577,738 downwards.
ACGGCGAATCGATGACTGACAAACAAAGTTAGGTTAGGGTTATATCGGTCGACGCGGAATTTCCGAGAGACGCGGACTTCGTCGTTCGGCCGAGAACTCTGCGATTAAATCGATCTGTTCCACGTATCCCACGTTCGGTACCGATTTTCAAGTGGACAGACTCTGCGCCGAAGTTTCTACTGTAGGCAAATCGAATTACGAGACTGTGAACTTGGCGATATCATTAATCGTAATCGGGTAAGTGTAAACTTGGGCAAATCCCAGGAGTGTCGATAAACGCCCGTGCCCCGCGCAGCCGAGGAGCCAGATGGATGAATAATGTCAGCGAATGTCGAATGAGCCGAGCGGAGGCTATGAGAGATTTTTTTTTGGTAGGATATTGAAAAACAAAATTTTTTAAATTAAATTTCATCGTACAATATCGACCGATTATCGATACTGACGTAAGGTCCGCTTGTGCAACTTACTCCTGGCTGACTTGGAGAGGAACGCCAGCAGCTCCCGATAGTCCTTCGAGTTCGTCGTCTCCTGGTTGAAGCTACGATGGACCGGCGTCTGGTTCAGGGCCGTAAAAACGGCGCCCAGGGTGAAGTGACATTCCGAATTTCCACGACTGCTCGCCACTCCGTGATTGTGATAAAGAAGTCCAGCCACTTTCCAGCCGAAGCCTCGCAGAATGTGGCGCAGCGCTTCGCCCACCAGACGATGCGAACCCATCATCCTGGTTAAGGTCGGATAATTTTCATCCTTGTGACGGAAAGCGTCGGCTTGGGCGCCGGCGGTTAAAACCGGAATTCCCCAGACGCTGGCGTACCGAGCCACCGGTGCGATCACGTAGTCGCAGACTGGACCCAAAAAAGCGTCTGCTCGGCCAGATAGACATTCAAACCGATGTTATCACCGTGAGGTGAGGTTTTCGAAGTGCGACTAGACTTGGCAGAAGTATTTCGAGAGATACTTAAGATTTGGATTTGTCTTTTTTTTTTTAGTATGGGAATTTTCAAAAATTCATCTTTTCACGCCCTGTGCGCACTTAAGGATTTTCTTTAAGGATTTTTTCTTATCTTTCTGAATATAATTGATATTTAGCATAATTTTTCGTATCGTTCTTTTTTACTACGTTTTCGCTTGGCGTAAATGGGAAATACTCGCACTCGCAACGAAGAAAAATATTTTACTTTGTCCCGCTATACCGGGAGAAAGTTAAATGATAACGTACGATTTAATTAGAAAAAATTGGCTTATATTTTCGCAAAACTGTGCGGGCAATAACGACTTCTTTTTTTCTACGAAAAACAACATTCAACAATCATTCAATCAGGAGCGAACTGAATTATGCAAATTAACGAAGACCCACGTGAATTGAATACCACCGAATGCCCTGAGAGCTCCCTGGGACAATGGGTGAGGTTTTGAGAATGAATTTTCAAAACTTTCGAAAACTTAACATTCCACAAATTTCATTATTACTCGTCAGTCGGTCTCGCCGCTGGGAATACGGGATCGCGACGAATTTTCGAAATTTCTTACCCAAAAATAATCGTACACTGCGAATCACCAAAATAACGCACAAACGACAGCACGGCCCGATAACAAAAACTGTTGATAACAAAAAAAATAAGGACCATACGCATCTGCAGATCAATCCAAAGATACACTTTAACATACTCGACTGTAACGCAGTATACATTTCTGCTATGCATACAAAGCATAAAGCGGTATAAAAGGAAGCTATCCTAATGACAGAGTCGCGCGTTAAAAAGTAAAAACAAAAAAAAGGTCCCACTTGTCATTAGCATAATGATATATAACATTGCGGCACGAATATATTATACAGCATATAGTCCAGCTAATACGATATATTGTGCCTAGTCACAAACTATATAACAATATCATATATCCGATTATAATACAACAGTACTACTACAACAATACCATGCCGTACAAGAACAATATATATTGTATCTGCTGTTGTACAATATTGTATATATCCATTATATCAACACGATATAATTATATCAGCCAACTGACAGCTGTCAAACAACAACGTGTCAAAGTATACACTCTGTATCGTCCATCCCACAATGTCCTATTATATAGCGCAGTACCTGCTGCAGCACAGCGAGAGCATAAATATATCGGGATATAATATCATAGCGCTATATAGTGTAATATACTATGCCATAGTGTCGCCCAGTACGTCGTTCAGAGAACATGGAACAAGGATACGTTGCATTTAGGTCAAAAGGTTATGGGTATGATCTAACGTAAGGATACGTAGTCTCGAGTAAAAGTCTTAGCACGCATGATAACGGACAGTGATAATAATTTTAAGTTTTTTTTTTAGAAAACCTAACCTAACCAATACCCCGAAAAAAAAAGAAAAAAAAATCGACAAAGTCGTTGACATTCGACAGACAGGACACACGAGGTATATCGTCATAAGACGATACGCAACCTCACAGGAAATCGATATGAAAATAGTCAAGGTGCGCACACACTGGCACTGCCTGACAGACGGTTAACTTCGTATCAATTTTGGTCTGGTCTCATAGCGCGCGATGATTAATGCGCATATTTTGGCAATGCGCATCGCTAGAAGACGACACGTCACTGATTCAAATAAATGACTCACGTCTACCGTTACGCAGCCATTTCTAACGTTTCACGGGTTTGCATTGGCTCCCACGATTCTTTCAAATTTATTTCGCGAAATTGGCACGGTGGCAATTATTTTGAAGGGTGGGGATTAATGGGAGAATAAAAATGACGAAATTTATATAAGTATTCAGTATCGCGCTACTTCCGGTACGAATTAACGGGATCTTCGAAAATCTTCGAACCCTATATGGACCCTTTACGCATTTATATATATATATATATATGTATATTTATATATATGTATAGCACAGGCAACCCTAATGGCTTTGATCTTCCAGCCAAAAGAGAGCAACAAGTGTTAAATTCGTGAATCTTCTTCTGGACCGTCAGAGCTCAGCCGTGGCAGCTTTTTTTTTGGTATTCTGTTCGTATTAAACTTAGTCGCTTGAACTTTTTCGCAAAGTGCGCAACGACGAAAATTAAATTCATCTTTGATTTTAATCTGGACGATTGATCAGTGCGAATGATGCGGTTATCCAGACACTGTTGGGTTATCCAATGTTGCCGAATAGTATTCATATTGAAAACACCTACTCGGCTACCTGCCACTTTGCATGTGTACCTGGCTAAGTGCTCGACTTCAGTTTCAGAACAACAAATGTCGTTAGTCATCAGAACCCTGGTAGCACTTCGCAATGGCTTACGTGTCTGGAGCCTATGTGATCAATGAAATTAAACCCAGCCAGAAGAGCACTTCTGCATACGTTAAGCGCGTCTAGGTACGTAAGTGGGTACTTGGGCTGGACGAAAAATTTTTTTTTTCTAATTCCCTTTACCGAGTCGCACGAGTACGAGGATGAGAAAAATATCGGTGAAAGGGATCCTTAAAATGTTTTTCTCGACGTTCCGACAGGTACGAATAAAGATATTTATCGAGAGAATTTTTCTACAGGGGTGGCTCTTAAGGGGGCAACACTGGGGGATCATTCTATCTTAGAATTGATTTTATGATCGATTACTCGAAATTTTAAAAAGTATTTTCAGTATCCTCACGCGTCGAAGTGTTTTCGTACGCGAATGCACGAAAACATCTGCGCGCCTTACGTTATTATTTGTTATGTAAGAGAGTCTGGTCCTGGCTGGAGCTTGAAATTCGAAAGCTCGTAGTAAGCGAGGTGCTTGGTAATGGGGTCGGTTAAAAAAGCTTAAGGTTTATGCGAATCAACTTTTTTTTTCATGGGTCAAAGGTCCTTTCAAATTGTTTATATAACTTGGGACGCGATCAAGAGGGGGTACTTATGGAAGAAGGTAAAATCATATTTTAACGTATTCTGGGTGAAGATGTATTTTGAGATTATTTGGAGGTGGGAAGAGCTTCAAGGTCGAAGTAAAAGAAAATTGACTCGTACTCTACCAGAATCAATGTTGCGCCCTCATGTGGAGGCTGTCGAAAGAAGAAAAACTTTTCTATCGCGATTCCGAAGGCTGAAACGTCAGACGCTCGTGTCGGCCGTAAAATTTTTCATCAAATGGCTCGTCTCGCTAAGCGCAAACTTGATCAGGTGGAAACTGAATTTCTCTTTCGACCATAATATCTGCCTTGAGTATTTTCCACGAAACTTAGAAGAACTCTGTCTTATCGACGTAACGAGTAAAATAGGGATAAGGGGAGAGAAAAAAGTTAAAAAAATTGTTTGTCTTTATTGTCAGACAAAAAAAAGTTCAACGAGCGACAGAGGCGTGAATGTAGTCGCGAGCAAAAAAAAAAGTTTTGTCGGTGGAGAAAAAAAAAGAAATTTAAACAACCGCGTGACGTCGATGGACAGGAAAGTGTTGTCTCTTAAAATTATTGAAGCAAAAGTGCAAAAAGAAATGGCAAAAAGTTGACGTAAAAAAAGGACGGAAGCCGTCGCCGGCATCGAAATGATTCGACGATCGACGGGACGGGGGTCAAAGGCCAGATGAAGTTGAGTGTAAGAGATAAAATTGATACGACCAAGCAAAAAGCTTGGACGTTGCATTGAGATATCTCGGAGAATCGTAAATTCGCGAGAACTCGTGAAAGTCTAAATTTAATCGTGAAATTTGCAAAATTTTTTTCAAAACCCACATAAAGACGGCAGACGGCGCCGTATAGACAACTGCCATTACGAATTTAATCGCGCGGAACGTACCCGGCAAGATTTCAAATTTCCCGCGGCCAATTGGACGCTTGCCTCTTCCGATGGGACGCTTGGACGTCGGAATAATTTTACCAGCGTCGCGACGCCCGACGTCCAATTTTTTCCAATCGCAATCCTCAACTTTATTTTATTAGTTGCTTCGTGCAACTCACCCGACACTACGTGACTTTACTATGCCTATCATAGCTTATTGTTCTTGTTGTTGTTTCATCCAACAGCAAATTCACTATTGACAATCACAACTTTATTAGACACACTACAAACTGTTTATGCCACGTGCTCTCGCCGAATTACTCTATTGTTCCATTGTTCGTCACGAGACACTTTTCGACGAAACAAACAAAACTATAAACTTTCATGTACAACATTACTATCGGTTAAGACTATGCACTTAACAATATTATCCGACAACATTATATTTTGTGCTATGTGAACAGGCTGGTTGAACAACAACAAAAAATATATAAATCAAACAATCATAGTAAATATTTTTTATCGGCGAAACAACTGTTGACGGAAATGAACCAAAAATTTTTTTATCACAAATTTCCAAAAATTCATAAAACTCCGCACGCATGAACAATCGTAGAATTTAATGTTACGTGAAGTACGACCCTTTTATAGGAGGAGCACTTCGATATTACGGAAAGGATTATATCTCATAACCTGGAAACGGGACAATAAAATTTTCCATTGTCATCCGACAAGACAGATAAGACTGATCGTCGCTAAACAAAAGATAACGGGATCGCACGAAATCCATAAAATCGTTACGCGCACTTGATCCCGTGTAAAAAAAAACCTTTTACAAATAACCAAAGTACCGAGCGCGATTCCCCCAAAAAAAATTCATTAAAAGAAAACTCCAAAATTCCTCTGAAAACAATAAAACATGAGTACCTCCAAATTAATTCAAGTATCGACGTTTGTTATTACTCGATCATAATCCTTCCGGGTGGCGATTGACATTTTGCAGAGATAAAAATAATTTTAAAAAAATTTTTTAATCTCAACCAAAAATAAAAGACGAGAGTCAAAGTGCCGCTGGACGTCAGCGATTACGACAATCGAGATTGAGTCGTGCGTGTCAAACGGACGTGTATTCGATACTCAAGGTCAAGTCCAGGCATCGAATACGTGTCTGTTCCAAAAAAAAGTGAAGTAAAAAAAAAGGTTGAAGAAAAACAAAATCCAAAGAAAAAAAAATAATCCCGGTACCATGCTTTACGCGCGTGCATAGCGGCATACCTTAAACAGTAAGGTCCAAAGTGAAAGTACACGCGTTCCCAAATGACATGAACATTACGCGTTTCTAAATGAACGTAACACATCGGGTGGATGTTTCTTAAGCATCTGACTTAAAAGTCGAACGCTAACCGCCAGTCTATGAATAGAACAGCTGGCGCGATAGTTAATTTTTCCGTCATGCCAACGACGACGTATTATATTAGCAATTGATCATTCAAAATGGTCGAATGTCGTACCGACGATTTTTCCAAATTTTTTTTTAATTTCATTAAACTTATGCGCTCATATTTCTTTCAGCACTCCCCCACCAGTTTTCCGCTGATCCTGTTTATATTAGTCACCCGATATATTGGACCGATCCAAGTCAATATGCCGTCTACCGGGTGTCTATTTAACATTGAGCAAAAGTGCCATCTTTCCGTATCGCCACGTGCTTGCGTTTAATGAACTGCTAGGTATTTTCGCGTTAAAAAAAAAAAGTTTAAGGCCGATTCTCAAGTTTTAGCCCGCACATGACATTCGCGGAGAATATAATTCGAGCGTTTCGCTCGTAAAACAAAGTTCATAGAAGACTTAGCAGAGGGCGATAGTGATTAGGTCGGATATCATTTCCTCGAGTGACGTCATAATGCCAGTATCAACCGAAAATACGATCGGACGTTCGGATATCGAAGTCGCCTAACACTGTTGGACAGTTTCGGCAAAGTTGGTACAAGAGTGAAAGAGAAAACTTGAAGTCGAAGTAAGATCCACGGACGTGCACGACGCGAGGTACCGTCGTCAATAGGAAATGACGCTTTGGTTCGATAAAAATCGACAGTAAAAGAAAACGAAAAATTTTTACAAAAGTTGCTTCGACAAATTTTTTACAGATAAAGAAAAAATTAATTTCAATCAAATGATCACGTGATTTTTACGAACTCGCATATACCAACAACACGATCACTTGAAATACGTGTCATACAATATGTATATAGCTGTATAATCCCATGCGCGAACTACCCTTACGACCGGGTATCCCTAAAAGTCGAAAAAAAAAAAATTCATCCAGAAACAAAGGTGGCGTAATTTGATGAAGGGTGGTTACGGATCGTCGCCACTTTCGTGAAACGGAATGGTGAGAGAGAATGAAAAAAAAAAGGAAAAAAAAAAGAAAGAAAAGGATATACATAAACAAAGATAATTATCCTGTCCCGTGACTCTTGACTCTTCCAATTCCGAATTCTCCTGCCGTTAATTCACCCTTAACGGCCGGGCTCTTATAGTCCCTAAAGAAATCCTTTACTGCCTGGGGAAATTGGGGTGAAAAAAACAAAAAAGAAAAACATCCCAAATACGTTCGACTCACCCGAGTGTCGCGTGGTTAACAAAAGCGTTAGAATAAAGTGAAATTTCATAATAAAAAATCAATCGATGATATTGACAGTATCGATTATCAATTGAAATATGACGTGACGTTAGACAACAAACGAGCAAATGCTTAGATCAACGTCTTACACGGTTATCGCCTCCCGTGGTGTTTAAAGTCCGAAAATCCGTTAAGGGCGAAAGGGAGGAAGATATTTGTCGTACAGGGTTGCCAAGAGCGTCGGTGACAAGGGTTTCGTAGGAAAGAAATTTTTTTTTTGTCAAATATCTCGATCGTGACAAGCGAACCTGAAAATCGCCGTTATCCACCAATATGTCATATAGATTTATATATATATATATTATTAAAAATACCGGACAAATAAGAGCAACATATATCAGTCCTAAATATATAACATTATATCGCAAAGCATCCACAACAATATACACGGTATATCGCGAGAGCGTTGCCGCGCTTGCCCAATCAGCACATATGACACATATGATACGACTTTATTTTTAGACTCCATATCCGAAAGGACACAGTAACTCGAGGTTAAAAACCGTAAAAAAAACAACGCGTCGAATTCAGCAGCTAAAACGATGCATAATTATTGAGAAGAAAAGAATAAAAAAATCAAGTACAAGCCTCGAATGATTATTGTGCGTCGAATTAAATTAGACGAAGATGCACGAGGTCTACGTGTGAATCGAACTCGGTCGAGTTTCGAACTGCAAGTATTGTCAGTTGAATCGCGGAACCGGAAGTCCATGTAAATAGAAGCAGAACAAGACGCGGAAATTCCGTCTCGGGAATAAAGTTGGCCTGAACTCGCGATCTGCATGGTGCAGAGGGAGCAGCATGCTGGAGCCAATTGGATCGCGTCGCGCAGTACATAGTTACGAAGTGAGAGATGGTTTTCATGAAAATTCAAGATTAACCTGCTTCCCGGGTGTTCCCAGCCGAAGGCGGGAAATTCAAATGTCATATCTCGGCAACAGTTGTGAATTCGTTCCCGACGCGATCAAACGGCCCACGATGCTGCTTTATCGATCGAGCTCGAAAGTGCACGACTCGTGTGACAAAGGAAACAGAGCCAAGTCAAGGAATTAACCAGTCAATGAATCACTACGTGATTCAGTTTAAGCATTTTGCACGTCGCAAGACTCTAATCCGACGCCTTTGACTGTGTCGGCCATTTTCCTGTCAGCTTTCGACGTTCGCCGCGTGTGGCGCCACCTGGCTCGCTCGGAAACCCGCGGGACAAAATACGCGGGAAAATGTGAAAAGCGACGCGCGGAAAAGTCACGCGCGAATGCGGCAAAGGCGAGCGGTGCCTTTTGAGATGAATTTTTTATTAGATTTGTATATGTATATTGTTTACAAATTTTATAAGGAAACTCAGCCACTCGAATGATATCTCACCGGCGTAATCTCAATGTTGCGTGCTGAAGGAACTGGGTCGACTAGGACTATAATTGATTAAGTACAAACGACGAGCGATAATTACTACCAGATGGATCAATCTGGTCGCGAGTTGCGTGCGGGCATGGCCTCGCGTGTAAACGCGGCATAAGGAACGAATAAAAAAATTATATGGAAAACAGCGCAGAATCGTTCGGGCGGCTCTTAGAAATTCCGGCACCGAAGAAGCTCTTAAGTTCACGGCGGGAAATTCAATATCGTGTAAGCCTTTTGAACTTGGCGCATTAATTATCTCGGTACAGTCTTATTAGAAGACAATAATATTCCTATTGTCTCTTGCTCGCAGCGTCTACTCTTTAATCGAATAACGGTTGGTATTTTTCTTTGAGAACTTTTTTTTTGCCTTTTCTTACAGCCACACCCGACTGATCCAGTCGGATATTTTCACGCGAATTAAATTTTTTTTTCCGACCCGCCGCAACTTTTCTACTTAACCGAGCTTTCTCGTCTGACGAAGCTTTCGCGCGTATTTTTCTATTCCCCAAAGAATAAAAGCTCCCGGCCGTGTATACAGCCGATGACGACCGCTGAGTACGTAGATAGAAAAGGAGAATTAAAGAAGAAAATGAACGAGACAAAGTCCGAAGCACGTTCGGCAATGTTCGTGAATCTTCGTGCTTTTCCCACCGACCTCGAGTTTCCCCCTCTTATATTCATTTGTAATTTTACCTTATTCAATTCACACGGAAAATATCATCAGGCCAATCTGAACTTCAACGATGACTTTAATCAGCAAGCAATTACCGCGAGTTCGGATTAATCAAAAAGACGAATCTTCGTTCTGGAGTTGATGAAAAAAAAAATTATTATATTTATTTTTAATTATATAATATAGAAAAATTTAATTCAACGTGGCAACTGAAATTATTTTCTAAATTTCACCATCCTGTTTCTCGTATCTTTCCTGCGCCTTTTCTTTTTTCTTTTTTCTTTCTCCTTTTCTCCTCAATGAAATCTTATGGCGTCCCTTTCTCTTCCATCCAACTTTCTCCCACCTAAGATACAGCACTATACCGTGCACAGTATACATATATCTATATGCACGTTATATATCTTCTCTATCTCGCTCTTACTTAGCCATTATTCTTTCGACCGTTTTCTCGTTTCCCAAGGCGAGAAACGGCGCAAGGAGCGTGAGCTTTTTTTTTAAAAAAATAATATTTTACCAGGAATATCGGCTCGGAAAATTGATACGGTACCGTGGTCACGAGTGAAAATAGAATGCGAGGCTGTAAAACAGAGAAAAAAAAAGGACAATAATGATGATAATAATAATAGAGACAAAGTCATGTACCTGATATACATTGTTATTCGCGTATAATAAATTATTCATGAAAACCATCGTAATTTAATGCTATACGAATATTATTATCAATTGATAGCATCTGTCGTTGCAAAAATGATAACACGGTCGTTGCCATATTTCCCAAAATGGCCAATGCGAACCTGGCAGAAATATATTAATTTTCAAAACGCGATTCGAGTCTTCCCTGCCAGGTTCACCCGGTTTCCAAAATTCCATGGTATTTATCGGAGAGTGTCGCGTTGCGAATTAACGTGTTCGCAGTGTTTCTGAAAAATGCGAAACTGCATAAGAAAAATTGTGCACTCCGAAGAATGAAGTCTGTTGGACGTGGATAAATAATGGCGAAAGTGACAGGAGCTCTTAAAATTTAATCTCGATAAGGTAAAAGTCGTACGACTGCCGTACATGGGGAGGATGCAAAAGCGATGCAACCTGATGCACCAGAAACTGCATAAAGCTTGGCGCGAATGGGTTTTTGCAATTTTTCTGCACTTTTGATATTTCACGCAGCAGCACTCAGACGTAACGCGTCCGGAGTTAATGGATTTTTGCAAAATTATAAGACTAATAGGGATACCAGTGCCGTACCGATAATAAGTCCCATCCGATTAACCCATACGGGGTTACAGCGCCAACTGGTGGGGATGTTCCGTACTACAATTACACAGTATTAAGGCAGTTAGTCGAGTGCACGAAGTCCGGGCCCTTTTGTGCAGCTACGAGCGACGATCGTCAGGAAAGGCGACGAGCCCGTCGACGGTGTCGTCGACTCCCGGCAGCTGCGGTCGACGGATGACGTAAGCCCAATGGAAATAGGAGTATCTCCACGAGAGGGCGATCGCACTGAAATGCGTGGCCCCCGGGCTCATGAACAGCAATTACGACGATTCCGGCTGTCCGCCACCGCCTATTAATTCGTCCCAATTAACGATTAAACTTATTCACCGCATTTTTATACCCCACTTGACGCATCCAGCACAATAACCCCCGTGACACTTGCGTTCATTGGCTATTACGTGTATATACGAGATACATGAAGATTGTGGATACACAAAAAATCGTTTTTCGATCGCACGATAACTTAGTTTAAAAACGATCGCGTCATTCCGGTAAACGTCACTCCGGAGCTTCGGTAATGTTTGAAGGAAAAAGAAAAAAAAAAACTAACGCTTTTTCTTATCTTATAATTCCTCATATCTTTCACGGTACAATTAATTATATATACGTATACAAATTTATTTATGTACGCGCAAGGAGCTTTCAGGACGTCAGTATAATATGTATACGTCTATTTTAATCACGTCAATAGACAAACCTCCGAGAGGCAGGTTTGCCATCTTGATGACATTAACTGACTCGTGGAATTCGCGACAGAGCGAAATTCAGTTAAATTATAAGTCGGCGCTAATTGTATTGTTAACGGCAGACTAATATTTCTATGGCCTTATACATGGTGAAATGCGTAACCGACTCTCTCTCTCTCTCTCTCTCTCTCTCTCTCTCTATCTCTCTCTCTCTCTCTCTCTAGGAATTACGAGGATAATTAAAGTCAAGCTGTCTAACAGCCACGGATTAATTGATCCCTGCAAATCAAGAATTATTATCAAAATTATTTCCTCGTACCTATGCACGTGAATTCGTGTGATAAGGACGTACGATTTTTTTTTTGTTTCGTTATCGCACACTAACAATTTTATCGCATTTATTTCCAAGCTTTTTCTCTTTGATCCGATCGATCACTATTATTATCTGGAAACGATCCATGGACTTTAACATGGAAACGATATCTTGGTCCTGCTGTAGTTTTTCGGTGTGTTTTCCACTTTATTGAGCAGTTTCACAGGATTCGGCTACTTTTCACGTAATAGGGGTAAAGGCGGTTGACGATTATCGCACAATTAGATCGTGGGACGGAAATTTTTTTTTTATCGCTACTGCGATAACCTCCAATCCGCCAGGAGAGACAAACCGTAACGGCAGATGGCGAACCAGCGAGCAATAATGGGTCTCTTATCTCTTTATAATTTATCAGTATTGATTTACTATATTTTCGAATTAACATTTTTCGTTAAGAAATTTTCTGATTTTCACGTGAATTTATATTAATTGTTAAATATATTCAAATTATTATATATATTTATAACTTATATACAAATATATATATATATATATGCAATCAGTGTACAGGTGATATTAAAAAAGCTTTTTTTATAGCTTGCCATTCTCGAAGGCAATTTGGGCCCTTTGGGCAAAATTTGTATAACGTGATTTCCCAAACACATTCTTATTGAGCGAGTGCGTGCATTCCTATTTATTATTTTGAAAATACACAAGGCGACAATGTCTTTCGTGAAATTGCCTTGTACGTTGGTACTATACTATAGGAAGATGTTGAAAATTGAAAAAAAAATTTATTGCATACCTCCGACCAAGTCTAATCCAGTATTTCATTGTCAGTGTGTATAATTATGATAGTTAATATTTCGAGTGTATAACTTTTTACGATTAATTAGCCAAAAAAGAAAATTTGGAATATGAAAATTTCGTTGCATGCAAGTATCGATCGAACGTGCACCGATAACTTTTTGATTGGAGATTCGTAGGCATTGCTGGACATAGAGGCAGTGTACATATACTGTGCCATAAAAGTGTCTGTTAATTGGAAGAAATGGATTGCAGGTCTAATCGTTCGATTTTTTAAATCGATCGATCAATCGATCGAGACGTTAAGCGAGCTTCGCGGCTTCGGGTATTACGAAGGTTTAACGAGCCAGCCGGCTTATCTTTACGTTCGGCGACTCCCGTGAGCTTTTTCGCGAAACGGCCAAACTCGAGATGATAAGCGCCGCGGGCTTTTTTGCATGCTGAAAGCACTTGGTTGCTCAAAGCTCTTCTGCACTAAAAGCCTCCAATCAAAATTGACCATCGGAATCGTGTAAAAAAAAAAAGAGGGAAATGAAGCGTCAATTGCAAAAATGTGTAAAATATTCGAAAAGAAAAAATATTATATATATATAAATTATCAAAATATTTGATATTTCACTTTTGGAAATTTCAAAAATCGCCATGACGCATCTTTTTTTTTTTGGATTGTAACTCTGCTTTTTTTACGAAAAATATAACCTGCGGTACGATTGATGTAGAATTCAAAGGCAGCGAGGGGCCCGTAAGTACTGGAACATTGCGAGTCCCGATGATCCACCTTGATGGTCCATCCTGGCAAGGGGCCCCGGGGCGAGCTTACGGCCCTGACGGCCAAACTGACCGCAGGCAATACTCTGGGCAGCCCTTGCTCGTGATGCGGATCGCCCGGTGCAATAACGGCGAGTCTGACTACGCCTGCGAGCTCGGTGCCCTCCGGTGAACCCTTAAGAATTACTGTATCTACGGCACTGCCCATGGCGAACCACACGATCACCAAAACACTCGCGAAATGCATGACCGTCATGATTTCGCGTTATATCTTCATGGTCCACGTCACCATTGTTAATACTTCAATACTTCGCGCGGTGCTTCACTGTGTCCGACTTATCGATTGCTGTAGCCATTGTCACATTTTTAAATATTTCCTCGACAATCAGTCAAGGGACCGTCCGAACATTCGAACTCGAATCTGCACTGTTCGTTTCATTTTATCAAAAATTTTCCGAATCACCTCCGGTTGAATATTGTAAATTCAAATTTGTGTATTAAAAAAATTACTGCTACACAATTCAAGTAGTCTTTGGTTTTAGCAGTCCAGCGCCATTTTCTTCCTATTGACTAGGCCAAAAAATTATTTAAAAAAAAGAAAATTGACGATACTAAAAATATTCCAATGAAATTGGCCAATGCCGCCAATCGAACGGATTCGTTTGTTGCGCTGGTCGTCCCGGATGTGTCGATCGTACCGATCACTGGTCTTACAGGTTATAGCCATGAGTATTGATACCGAGTGGTATCGATATAACTGTACAAGGTGATGTAACCCAATAAAAAAAAATAAGTAGAAACATCAATCATTGACAGCGCTACCAGCTATGTTAAGTTATAGGTTAGGTTTCGTCAGGTTCGCACCGTGATGCCAAAAATCTATTTATCGAACTCGGATAGTGGTAGCCCTGATTAATCCGTAAGCAGACTGAACGAAGAGGGGAAAAAGAAAAAAAAAACCCACTGACAATTAATAACCAGTTTCGCCAGTTGGCTACACTGACAGCCGAGTCCGTTCGCATTAAAACTCAATTTAAGCGTTTAACTGTCGAAAGTTATTTCCGTAGATACTACAGACTTGTAAATACCGTAATTTTCGAAACGCAAAAAAAAGGTGACTAAAAAAATCTTTTTTCATCTTTCAAAAAAAAAAAAATACCATATTCCCCGTACCTCTCGTTTAAATGTTAATTTTCATGAAACTCGTCGTCGTCTATCTTCTCCCCTTCCTCCGCTCTCACCGCCCAGGGAGCTCCCGACTTCACTACGGACGAAGAAAGTAATGATAAAAAGACCAGCCAAAAAGAGCCTTATCATAAGAAAAAGGAGAAAGAAAATTTTGTTTTGTATTCGAGAGAGGTTCGTCGCGATGAATTGAGAGGACACGCGGTGGTAGGCAGTATCTGAATAACTTATCGATGAAGCCTTCTTTTATGTGACGTCACTAATTTAACACCAGATACATCAATCACTCTGCAAGCATCTGTCGTTGGAATAGAACCATTCAAATTTTCCCGCGCTTCGCTTTTCCCATTGAATAATCCTGCGTATGCGTAATCTATACGTTATTCGAGTTTACCGAAAAGACTCCGCGAGAATTGAATACAATTATTAAGAGCGACTGGACCGATATATATCTGTACGTCGAGAAATATGTCTTTGTATACGAAAAAAACGAAAACAAGTGTATTATTCTTCCTACGAAGTATATCATTAGTATTCAGCTTGGAAGAGAAATACGTGAAGTTTGGTTCTGGCATATAAATCATAGATGGAGCTAGCTTTGCTTGATAGATCGAATCCCGTCAACTACCAGCTATGTGTATACATATGTATACACGCGTTACACCAAAATAATTGGAAGGAAAATTCGAAAAATTTAACCTCAATCTTGCAGACGAAGACAAGAAGCTGACAAATTGTCATTAAACGTAGATACAGAATTTTGCACACATCAATTCCCGGAGTGCTGATAACCTTCGTAATTCCCGTCGAGAAATTAGCATAGAGCAATCTTCCTCAAAGTGAAAAGTTAACGGGATAATTTCAAAAGCTGATAAAATCATCAAAGAATATATATTTTGTGTGAATTCTCCCTGTTATTTATCTCCCTCTCCCTCTCCCTAGTTCACTCGTTCGTTTATCATTCCCCCGGAAAATTAATAAGAGAAACAAGCCTTGATCTTCCGGAATAATCGCGTACGTATTATGATCGGCCATAAGAAATTCCCACGGACGATAAGTCCCCAGTGACACAGGGTGAGTCTACCGAGGTTACAGGGTGCTACATTCAAGAGTAATCTTATCGACTCTGACACAGTTCAAGTACGTTATTGTCAATAATTATTATCAGTCACAAATGGTTCACCCGACTACCCGGCGATTTCCGTGTGTTTTATTACCTCGCAGTTGTGAAATTAACTGAGGCGGTTTTGCGAGGCTAATTCGACTACGAATTGACCGATAGGAGCAATCATTGGCGATAATTGATATTACGTTATCCAGAATAAACTATAGGTATATAACAACCTTAACCCCTCATCCTCCTTCGGCAGTCTCTTTTCCTTCGAGACGTAACAGCCGAAACGATCTAATTCAAAAATGAACAAAAAAAATGCCAATATTATTATTATGCAAATATCGGATAATAAAATTTAATTTCAACATTTTTAACGTTCCCCTTCCTACCTTTTGATTACTTGTTTTTCCTTTATCCTCCCTCTCCGTACTTTCATTATCCCCCAGCATCAATCTCTTGCAAGATCCCAATTTCATCGTTTCTCCACCTCCTATCCATCGCCATGTTCTTTCCAGTACCAAACTTCCATTTGTCCTCTTTTACATTTGAAATTCCAAGCATCGAAACAATTTGTCACTGTGTTCGGGATCCTTATTGCCTTTACCTTCTTATTTGTATTTTCCTTTTTTCTTTTTCTTCTTTTTTAATCCTTATCGATTCCTGTCTCTTCTAAAATTTCATTGAAACCAAAGTAATTTCAAGATTATTAATTTCCACATTGTTCCTACGATTAATTTTACGATGGCAGATCTGGGAGTATATACCCGTGTCGCTAATGACCGGTATGATAGATTGAAATTAAGGACGCCATTGTAAAAGACTGACTGATCAAGACGCTTGTTTCAAATGGTTATCCATTTTTTATACGGCCACCGCCATTCAATAACATTCAGGATCATTAATAAAAAATGTATCGCGTTACGCGATCTGTAAGACTTGGTAGAGTATCGACAGAGTGAACCACCCCTACCCCACAACGTTTAAAAATTAAAAAAAAACGGTATTCTAATGTTACATTAAATTTCGGGATATCATCGGTCAAATTGATAAACCGAACGAACCTAACCTCCAAAAATGTTCCTATCACGAGGAATCTAGAGTTTACTATCAGTTACGAAATTCCCTGCCAGTATCCCCGGTATCCGTTTATCAACGTGCAATAAAACGAGACACTTAATGCTTGCAGCGTTTTTGAGGATATTTCGGCGTGTCGGGCGATCACGACTACGGCAGCGCCGCGTAGCGGAATAATCGCGCGACGGACGTGACAAAAAACACTGCAGTCCCTTCTCAATCGATTACTCGAGAAACTAGGTAACTCGATAGGCAAAACTCTCACGATTTCTATCACGACTTTTAATCACAAACCAAAAGGATATATAGTCACGTATTGTGCCTCTAGTACGGAACAATGATCCGGGCTATAAATAGCAAACGGAAAAAGACAGGTTATATCGTAATGTAGCCCGAGGCTAAGGTCGTCCAACGAAAACGTAATGCGGCGCAGCGTAAGCGCAAAGGCATTAAATGTAACAGGCGTCAAAGCACAAAGCAACAGGATTTCACAAATCTATCGAGCGTCGCGACGCCACCAGAAACGCTCGCACCACCACAGTCCGCGTATCAAGACATTTTCATTGATCCGCGAGCTAGATTAATAACAAAAATTAACGATCATCCGTCAGTAAAATGACGCAACTGCGCTCGATTATTATAATTCGTTGGCCCGGAGTCATTGATTATTTTTATCGATTTTATCGATAACAATTAATATAATTAAATTTACTTGGCACTTTCGACCAGTCAATCGAATCCTTGTAAAATTTCCAAAATCTGCACATCGTTGGCTCGTCATTTTTTTTTCTTAGTCATGAAAAATCAGTTTACGCAATTTTCAAACTGACTCCTATCGGTCGACTGTCAAACTTTTCGGTTCTCTTTTGAAAACGCGACCAAAGCCCCGTGTTATGGGTGACGATGCGAAATTTTACTTAACGCTTCAGTGGTATCAACCAAATTAAAAAAAATAAAAAAAACAATTTTGTCTGTTCGCATGGAATATTCGAAATAACAGCTGAGATATCTGTCAGGATTGCCAACCCCAAGAGGACTCGGAGTGTCGCACGGAATATAGCAAGTCAAAATAATATCACGCGCTGTCGACAAATATGTCGTAATTAAGATTCTTCCTACCCGCGAACACGGGCGTTGACTCTACTGCCGTCCCTTCGTCTTCAGCTCCCGTTACTCCTGTGTCTGCTCTCTCATTTCTCTTTAGGTTTTTGGCCTAATTTCATTTACAACGTGTGTCTCTGAGTTTAAAATTTTTCTTTTTTTTTTTTTCATCAAGGAATTGAAATTTTTTCTTTCTCAACCCTTAGCTATCAATTAGGCCATCGTCGAAAAGCTCGATTTTTCGGTTTACTTGCTCATACATATTGTTTTTCACAATATGGATTACGAAAATTCCTGTACTTATTTCCCCCTCTGAATATATGCGTACGTAGCTTGTTCGATATCGGATGTCACAGAAAAAAAAAAAAATAATTTCACCGGCTTTTGCTTCACGGATTGCTTTGACGGATTACGATAATATTTTTTTTTTAACTTTTATACCAACAACTTTCGCGACGGCTTGTTATCGGGATGGAAATATAAAAAAATGTGAAAAAAAATTCTTTCTGCCAATACATTGATAACTCCGCGGATAACGTGAATTTCTGCGAAAAACATCAAAATCTCGAGAAAAGTTGTATGCGACGAATCCGAAGTTTCTGGTATTACGAATTTAATTGACGTTGCAATTCCAGATGTTTATGGACCAGTTCACGACTTCTCTCTGTATTCGGTCTTAATGGTATCCCATATCACAGTCTGATATTGCACTGTATTGGGATAAGAAAGAGCCGTCGGGTCAACTGGGATAATTGTGATACTGGCGTCTTTTGGATACCGAGTATTTTCTTTGGGGTAAAAAATTTATTAAACTTTTCCTTTCAAAATTTTCACAATGCACGCTGCTACCTCGATTGACGTCTAAAATAAATAATTGACGATAAAGATATATAATTTCATAATTAACATTTAATAAATGTTAACACACCTATCCCTACCACGGTCACGTACCGACACTACCATCTGGGACAATTTTGACTGTAGACAAATGTTGACCGAAAATTAAATTCTGACAAAATACAAATAGTGACGCAGTTCCATGCCGGAGGATGCCCGAGTAAGAGAAGACAAAGCCAACTAGTACGCGGACGGAATTGAAGGGGGAAAAAATACAAATTTGAGTAAACGACAGTTTCCGAAGCTTTATATGATTTTTCAATATCCGCCGGTGCATTTCCAACCATCAGGATTAGCACGAGAAGAAGCACATAGAAAAGTCCTAACCGTCACGACATAAAAATATAAGCTTGACGCGAGCAAAAACATTTTTTTAATTTTTTTCTTACACCGAAATTAGATTATTTCGGGTAAATAATTTCTCGGCATATTCTTGAAAAAAAAAAAAGAAGCTACTTGACCCTCGGGTGGCGAGGAAAAAGTCGCTAAAAGATTAAATACTTCTTTTACGCTCGTTCCAGTGCGGTATTTTTTTTTTTTTTTTTTTTCAAACCACGAGACAAAACGCATATGCTGAAACCAGCCAAGAGATACGTGGAAACAAGGATTATACTGGCAATGACAATGTTCACCGAGAGAAACAGAGAGATAACACTTCAACGGTTAACGACTGTGGCAAGGATAGTAATTTTATTCTAGACGAAATATAACATCGTCCTAAAGCTAGTTAAGTCCTTAGCCATCTTTTTGTCATAACTAAGACTCTTGGGCCTCAGCCCTTCTCCTAATTTCGTCGCACGATCCCTCCCGAAAAAGAGCGACGTAACTATTCCAATTAAATTTCAAATAACGTTTCCAATAGACGAATTTCGTTGTTCCTTATCAGTCTCCCGAGGAGTCGTATTCGCAGGACAAGAAAATCAGCGTCAACCGTTGCGCCAATAATATCCGAACGAAAGAATGAAAATGAATACCGGCAAGGATAAAGATATTTGGTGAAAATTAAAAAAGGCACAAGGTCCAGGGGATGAGAACGAAAAACGTAAGTAGCAGCCGGTAACGCGAATCCTTGAAAAAAAATTAATTGGCACGGTCCTCCGTCGCTTCGACGACACATGCTACGTTCATTATAATTCGAAGTCCCGTGCATTATTATGGTTCCCTAACAAAACACAATCGACAGTCTTAAATTACACCATAATCGTCACCTGGCCACCAAACAACGATCGATTAAATTCACACCAACCGTCAGCAACCACCGAACGCACCGAAAAAAGTCACAAGCAAACTTGACTCAATTTTCAAAGTCGAAAAAAACCACGCGCACCCATCAAAACTTGCGCGCGTAACGAACAGAACAAAACAATCCCGTCGTAGCTCTGGTCAGCGACTACAGAGCAACAGAAACAAAAACAAAAAAACAACATCCAACACTCACTGTCACCAGCAACGATTTGCATGACAAAAACTGTCTCTCGTCGCACTGAACTAGGCGAACAACAACAAAAAACAACCAGGTCAACGAGCAACAACGAACAACGACAAAATTCAAGTGTTGTTCACCCTGAGATAGTACAAAAAAAATCTACAAAAGAACGATCCTAACATTCATAACGTTCCCAAGATCCTCGTTGCTGCCGGCTGTCATTCGTCGCTGCTCTTTCGTCTCGTTCGAGCGCACGATTGAAACTGAGCGGGAAGAATCGCGTAGTCCGGTTCGCCCCGAGACGCCGATCACTCCGCCGTCTCTTCTCCCACCCCAGACATTTCTCCGACCCCTCTCCGACCCTCCCGCGCCATGCACACTCTCACACTCCCGGAACGTACAGACGATACGCACATCCTCAAACCGAATATTCACAGTCTGTACGACTGGTCTACTACAAAACCTACATTCTACCGATGTCGCTGCCATGCGTTCTCTCCTTCCTGATCCTACGACGACGCGACACCTTTGCGCATGCGCGTGCAACCACCTCTCACGACTCCAAAAGTTCTAGCCTCACGGACAGACTTTACGGCGATGGATACGAGAAACGCCAGTCGCCGTGCAGGATACGTTGGACACGTTCTTACGCGTACAGCAGCCGGCTCCTCGGTCATTCGCACTGGAAAGCCCTTCATTCAGTAACCTATGGAGATTCCC
This sequence comes from Trachelus iudaicus, assembly GCA_030142595.1. Classification (NCBI taxonomy): domain Eukaryota; kingdom Metazoa; phylum Arthropoda; class Insecta; order Hymenoptera; family Cephidae; genus Trachelus; species Trachelus iudaicus. Next base: position 556,858 of record JARQTH010000401.1, on the reverse strand, counting down.
GATAGCCGCATCGAGAAATTGCCAATCGTTCGGTATCATCTGGACGAGTTTTTCGACGCCGACCGAGACTGGAGATTTCACCAGCCCTATTTTAGCTTATCTTTGGGGGACTGCGTTTTCGTTCACGTTTGCCGGACTTTATCTTGTTCCTCGTTCAAACTGGTCGTAACGGTACCCGTTCTATAGATAATTCTTTAGGCTTCTTTAGAATCTATTAATAATAACCGATCGATCCCAGATTTAACGGCGTGGTCGGACAAGTGCTACCGGCGTCAAGATTGATAAGATCCGATTGACAAATTCGAACGAGATTAGCAGCAACTACTGTTCGACTCATTTTGATTATGGTAATGACAGCTTTAACGAGTGATTAAAAAACAAGTTTTGCTAAACAATTTTTGGGGAATTATTTTTTTTCATGTTCATACCTTAATTTTCCAATAACATGAAATTGTTTTAGAGAAGATTTAACCATATGGAAATTAGCTACGACTTTGAGTCGTTGGGCAGTTTGAGGACTCGGGCTATTATCTTGGATTACGTAAAAAATGTCTTGGTCAATTTATTTTCAGTTATCCCTTTAGTCTGGTGGTAAATGTATTTTCAAATTTTTTTTTTTATTGACAGCCCTTCTTTACTTTTTTTTTTCTTTTATTTAATCTCCTTCTCGTCCATCTCGATTTTGACTTTCTCAAAATGATAATATCCTTCGATGACTATTTCGTGATTTTCATTAACCAAGATCTGCCGTAGCAGCGCGCGTTACCTGATTATACGTAATTTCATGCGATTCGGCACACAAGCCACTAACCTGCGTGCTGCCCTGATTCGGTTGTGGTTGCGGCCAATTTGTTGGCTCGATCTTGAAAGCAGTACAGGTTTGGTATGACACTTTGGAAATTGAATGAATTGCATAAAAATATTCGATTGCAATTTCGCTAAGAGTGCATACATATATATAATGAAAAGTCAATTGTAGTATTTAGCATTGGAAATTGTGCGAATCGCTGCAGGCGTAGATGGTACTGGAAAATACGTCGAAAATTCAAAATAATTATTTCGAGTCTCGCTGTATGAATTTAGAAGAAAAAAAATTTCGTTTTTTTTTTCAAAAATGTTGACTCCTCGACACTCGCTGGTGCCTAGCGCTAATAACGAACTACTCTTGGAAATTCTAAAGGTGCCGAGTAACTCACTGGGACAGTTAAGTAGTCGAGTACTTGAGTGGCTGAGTAACTGAGCGGATACGTAAATGCGGGAACGAGTGGTTGAATAGCCACATAGTCACGGATGGTTATGATTTCGTATCTTGTACAGTAAATCGTTGCTCATGGGTTAAGGCTTATTAACGTAGCGCATTAAGGAGCTTGAGGGCAAAACAAAAATGAATCGAAGGTTACAAAATTCAGAACCAAGTGGGAAGCGGTTTCGGTGTGTAATTATAATTGATCGTGAGAAGAAGAAGAAAAAAGAAGTTATAAAAAAAAAGTCAGCCATCTGTCACGAAGTAACTTGCCAAAGTTTAAATTGCAAATACAGACAGAAGTGCATTTGCATGGATGACGACGCACGCGTTGGGAAACAAAAGTGAAAAATATTTGATAGACAAGGCGCAGGCATAAAAAGGTGTTCTCAAAAAAGATACCGCATTACAGCTTCGATCTGTCTCGTTTGGAACAGTCTAGAGTCAATTAGTTATTCTTGATACGCGGTAACACGCCCGTCTCCATTTGTCTCGCGGTCAAAGCGCTCTGCGTGTTACTTTTATATCTTGAGAACAAATTTTTTTTGTTCACTGCCGCCCGTCCTGAAGCAAAAAAATGTTTAACTCGAGTCTACCGTACCGCGTGCGGCAGAACGCCTAATTAGACCCAGCTGTATGACTCTGAGTTAAAATTAATTGAACGAGAGGAATTCATTTGAAGATTGAATGAGCGAAGGGTTCAAGTGTCAGGGCAGCCGAGGAAGAAAGTGCAAAAGCTTCGAGAACTTTCGAGCTCGCTGCAGTCAGTTAGATTGTCAGTGATCAAGAACATTGATTTAAGTATACGTTTGTGTCGAGTGGCCCGAGCCAAAGATATCCCAAAGATAAAATTGACTTCGTAAGATACGAAAGACTCTGAAATTCGAAAGAATCGTAAATTCGTTGTTTTCACGCGAAAATCGTTGCTTTCGTTAAAAAAAAAAATAATAATACCGTAGCCGCCGTAGGAACGTTCGCAGCGCCACCGCGTCAATTTTGGAAACTATCGAAAACATTTATCAGCCCTCTAGCCAGTATTCGATAATTAAACAGGAAAGATCAGTTCGCTGATTTATCTTTGTCGGAGATATGAAGATAGAATGAAAAAAAGAAACATGAGTCACACCATTTCACCGTAGATATTATTACCGACCATGCATTTACCGACGAGCGGCCTGATCTACTTATCTTCGGAGCAATCACCTAACAAGGTATAGCAGAGAGCGATTTACCACGGCCGATAAGGCAGATTCAACGAGACTAAAAAAACATTGCCTACGTATACGTCTTGTAAGATTTCAGTAAAATCAACCAATCGCGTGCAACCTTTCAGATGAATACCGAAACGTTCTCTCAAACTTTGCAAATGGATTTGATCCTACTGAAAATAATTTCAAGCTGAAAGCGTGATGAAACGTCGACCGAAGTTCCCTAGACCTTAGAGTGCAAATAATTTTCCTCCGCGTTTCGTTGAAAACGTTCGCACACTGTCAAACCCCCTCGCTCGTCGCTACCTTGCGCCGATAAGATAAGACGTTTCCTTTGCCCGGAAACTTCCTAAAAATACGTAACTCGGTACCGTGCTCCATCGATGAATCGGCCACATACAAAGATAACGATACTGCATTATCGTACGCGATGGTTTTCCCCAAAATGCGTAAGCGACCCGCCAAAACTTCATCGCCGTAAGTCAACGCACTGGAGAGAGTAAAAATTTATCGACAAAAAAGATATACCAAAAGAACAGAATATACAACACGCGAAAAAGTAAACACACGAACAAAGAGACACCATGAAGAAGTAGTTCGACAAATCAGAACGCACAACAAAGATTGATCAACTAGCATAGAGCTTTCAAGTGAACAAAGACTGACAGAAATCATTAGCCAGTCTCGATAACGGCCACGAAAAGGGACACAAGGACAAAGTGAAATGGATTCGAAGGATTTACGAACACCCATCATCAGAATTAAAGTAACTCCGTCATACAGCTCGATGTCTAAGGGTCTATTCGTAAAGGGAGCCCGAGCGTACGGCAAAAGCTTCACTCCGACCAGTCCACTCGAGATGATTAATATGCCCAGAATACAAATACGAGACGCACTTGATCGAAAGATTAACGGAAAGTCGCGCATGCGTAAAACCGAGTTAGCTTACGGCAAAGGGGAATTTTACATAATTCGTCACCCAAATACTATACCCTACCTGTGAAATGGGTGAACCGCGAGAACGATAAAAGGGAGGGAGGGGAGGGTGGGTGATGATGAATTGACATAGGGTCACCGTAGGCGGTGGTGAGTGTCGAAAGGGTGATAAGAGGAGGCAGCGGAGGGGGAGCAAACAGAACCAAGGGATTATATGAAATTTGCAAAGCAATATGGAGCAGATTGTGATCCTCGAATCGGTTGAGCCTAATTGAATAAGCATCGCGACGCAGCTTGCAAGCACTTGGAAAGCGCTTTGGAGCACTTGCTGGCTCGTTCGCTTCGGAATCGTTGACGAAAGCTTCGCGAAAGAGGAACGAATGAGCTTTTTTTGAAAAAATTTATCGCTGAACCTCACCGCCATTGGAAACTAACTGCCGAGCATGGGGATAATTTTATTGTGGATTTGAGAACTGATTTGCTCGTGTAGATCGGGGGAAATTATTGATCTGGGAAAAATGTAGGATTGGGGGTAGGAAAGGGGCGAGGGGATGGTATCCGTGTAAAAATTGGACGGAAAAAAAGAAAACAATCTTTCGAATACAATACATAAGTGGTCTGCTTGTGTATGTAGTAGAGATAGAAATCTCTGGTTTATTGTAAAACCACACGATGATAATTGACAATGAGTGTCCGTACAAGGAACAAGTGTGCCAGCCTGATAAAAGCCGAGGGGCCGCTATCGCGTGTTATATCAAAGATCGGGAGATATTTTCAGAAAGGTATAGTCGAAACAAAAAAGTCTGTAATAAATTGGAAAAGGAATTTCTGATGAAATCTTGTAAAGAAGAGAAGCTGCAAAAAATAGGATATCTACGCGTCATTTTTCTTAATCGAAGAACCAACCATAGGGATAATTAATTTTGAATGAAAATTCCAAAAATTCTTATCATCGTGCAACGTGAATCAAGGATTTGTACCTAACGACACCTCCATTAAATTGTCTTGGGTCTGGCCAAAATTGTCGTGGGTGGTTCTGTGTTTTTCTTTTCCTTCGTCTAATCTTCGCACGGCAATTTCTCACGAGTCCACAACGTAGTACCTTGAGAGGCTTCGCGGAGAACGAAAAGCGAAACCACGACGAAAATACATCGTGCAGAGAACCAATCAATCGATTGCCAAACCGCCAATCGCTACGGTCGATATATCGAGCACGTAAGTCCCTGCAGTCATAGTATCCACGACAGTGCTTAAACTTTTTCGAAAGATCCGTACGCAATTCGGATATCCAAATTTGTCTATTCAGAAATTCGGTAACTGGCCAATCGAAGCTATAAAATCGAAATCCCTCCACCGATTAATAAATCGATTGTTCTCACCGTTGCTGGTCCAGCTGATCCATGAAGGTCAACAACTGCATCAAGGAGACACTCGGGTGGGCGCTACACTGTAGCACGACGCTGCACCCCCCCCCCCCCCCGAAACACGGGCAAAAATCTATGGAATTTTCTAGAAATTGCCAGAGCAACGCGATAACCACACAAGCGAGAACTTTCTATACCGTATAGGAAACGCGGCTAAAAAAGCTACAAACACATAACCCGGGAGCGCGAGGCAGCTCGAGGCACCCCGATCGGTGTCCCAAGAGAGACTGACTTTGACAATAGTCAAATTTGGGAACTGGTCACTCTGATTGGTCGAGATCCTTATAGTCGGTAACTCTTATGATTTCATTCAAGGTCCTCCCTTTGAACTAAATCGAGAGGGTTCCTTAACGAATCGGTACGTGACTTGGAGATTCTCCACGGCCCTTTTTCCAGGTCAGCGGGACACAGCTGGGCGCAGCATCCGTAACCCGGATCAGGGGGGGGGGGGGTCCCCCTTTCTTTAATCTTAACAAAATTCTATCTCCTCCCTCCCTACCCCACCCCTACAGTCTTTCGTCTCTTTCCAGCAGGGCGTCGGTATCTCGCCCGGATCTGCCGATCCGTCGGGACGTCTCGAAACTGTCCGAACCGACCCGAGAGCTTCTGATCAGAGTGGCGACTCAAAGAGAACCAAAAAGCGAGAACGTTATCTGAATCGGTATCAGAAGTCGCCTTGTGACCCGAAGAATCACGACACAGCATATATATATATATATATATTGATTTCAATAAAAAATTTGCATGACAGTTTCATCGTTTTGAACGGGGGAAAAAAAAAGAAAAGAAAATAAATGATCCCAAGAGATACGAAATTTCAGACTCAAGTTTGTCAAACATTTGCCAAGCAAACTCATCGGGATTTTCGATTCGGCTACACTACGGAACCTCTGCGTCTCGTTATCTTCGGTCTACATCGGCAGAATCAACAGCAGGCAAGAATGAAGATTGACGTTTCCACAGTTATTCGCCCGTCTACGAGCGAAATGGATGTAGAGAGGCAGGAAGGCGCGAGACCCGTCTGAGAAGAAAATTAATTCGCACAGCCTCGTGTAAGTTCTGACGCAATTAGCCAGCTCGAAATTATTCGATTTTCGTCGGGTTTACTCAGGCGGGTAACTATACCTGCACGGTTTTCGAAAGACCGCGTATATATCTATAACGTGGTGTACGGGGCACACGGGACCTGTATGTAACTCAATACACACATCCCTACGTGACTGTCTCACAGCATGGCATAGGGCAATTATTTTTTTTTTATCACCCAGTACGCGTCGAAAAGCATAAATCGTACTCGTAGCTCGTTTTCAAAATTACCGGCAATATATCAATCGCCTGCGGTTTTATCAGTCATAATTTTTCTATAGGACATACATACGTAGAGAGACATAGTCTGATGCCTGTGAGAATTTCCAATGACGTAAAGAAAAAAAGCGCGCGCTTTACAAAATTCATATAACACGAGAGACTTAATATTGATGGATGTTATTTGTATGTCAGAATTTTTTTTTTCATACGATTATAGAGTTTACAAGTTTATCCCGACACCTGGGCTTCGCTCGCGTTACAATGCTTTACCTGTAATGTTCTTTTGTTATATTCTTTAAATCTATCACACGCAAACATATCGTACTGACAAGGGGTTCGTGTCCGGGCTAGAGAAAAAAATGTTCTCTTTAAATCTGCATCGCGAGAAAGCACCTAGGAGACTGTAGGTGATGGATTTATCCAAAGGGCTTGCAATAAATTATTATACAGCCGCGTTTATATTAACTTATCCTCTATAGCGATGTTTCATGGGTTTACTTGAAAATGGTTTATATATTAAGTGTTTGATCGTTTACTTCTATCAAAAGTATTTTTAGCGTTGCTCCGTCGTAAGCCTGGAATCGTTTTATACCTGTAGCTCGTCTCGACTATGGCGGGCTTTCTTTTTCCTTTTATTTTACACTGCGCGTACTCCGCCATCGTATTGCGATTCTAGCTGTTTCGGTATATTGCGCTTCGAGTATGTTCAGGCGAATACGTGACGTAGAAAATTCTGAACCCGTAAGACAGCGCAACTGAGAGAATTGTATTTACGAATTTCCGAAAACAGTTGATACCCGAAAATGGTAAACTACGTTTTTTACACGTAATGTCAGAAATATTTCGTTCAGAAGGCTGTTGCGCTTATCATCCGATTAGAATTAACGCCGACGACTCTTATCGTACCGACTTGTAAATCATTTTTGGATGATTATAATTTACTCGATAACTGTCATTGATCGTGGGTTCCAGAAATGTTCGAGCACTCGTAAAACTGTATCGTAGATCCTAGCCAGCCGACAATAATTTTTCAAAATATTTTTTACAATATCAATGTTATCGTCTCTTCTATAAATACTACCTTGCCCTCTGTCCCAAAAACTGATACCGTTGATGCGTGACACATACACGTATCGCTTCACAAAGGTAATGAGAATCCGGTAGGAATTCAAAAAGATTCCACGACAATTAATCCAGTATTACCGAAGGTAACGAATCGCGTGGAAAAAAACGAAGGCGGATCGGTGCCAGTATTAGGTCGATTTGAGAATAAGAGATTGGGGGATAAGGAGTTTAAGTTTCTAAGCGAGAATACATAACGCAACGTGCTTCGCGAATATCAGAAAAACACGAAAAGTCTCTTCGCCCTTTACGGGGCAGACTTTAGAGAAGAATGAAAAAAAAAAGAAAAATAAATGTCTACAGCACTCGGGACAAAGCTTAGCAAGTCGTTTAATATGCTGAGAGTCTTTCGATGTCGAGTCGAGTAGAGCTAAGAGAAAAAATTCATAGACATGAGATTGAACGTTCAGCTTCTTTGGCTGGAGCAAAAAGACAGTGGTCAAGGACTCGCGAATATCAAAGTAGGCGTGCGATAAGGCCGAATTTTGAGTATAAAAAGGAAATTGAAAATTTTCAATTCCATGGAAACGACCTCTGACCATACTCCGCTGTGCTGGACGAGTGCGACTCGGTGAGATTAAGCAGACGTGAAAGGTAGAATCAACTGCATTATCCTTCTTCTTTATCAGCCGGGTAAAAGGGCAGAGGTCGATGTGCAGGTTAGGCGGAAGAGGAAGAACGTGAACGATGATTCACGTTACGACCTAACGTGGTCTCTCTCTGCGGATAAAGATGTAATTAGGATTTTGGCTTTTCCTTTTAATGGAAAATAGGCGCGGTCGTTCCCAGGTTCAGGAAACGGGCGTCGGACACACGTGGCAATGCGACAGAGTATAATAAAAGAGATAAATCTTAGCAGTGGGGACTGACTGGCTTTGTAACAGCTGTCGGTTAATTTTCCAAAAAAAGTTCACAATAGTTATTTACCTGTGTACGCTGTCTTATGCGTACGTCCTATCTATTCCAAAAAAAAACACTCTTGCTCGATTGAACTCAATCTATAGAGAAAAAAAAGAAATTCAAAGTGGCCGCCACCAATCAATAGATTTAACTTTCATCTGTTGTTCCTTGATACGAGGACTGAATGCTTAATACTACTCACTCCCATACGAATTCCCCACGCGATCCTTCAAGGCTTCAGGAAAATCCTTAGTCGCTGTTGTTTCCAAGTCAAATGTGCTAAACGTCAAGTTCTGTCGCTCGCGCACAAATTCCACCATCGTCTTCATCATCAATTGGCAGGTGTGTCTGCCAGCTACTTGCGCCTGTCCGTTCTTGGAGTACAAGAGATGCAGCCTGGTCCATTTGTACCTGACAATATGAAAAATGGGAATTATGTAACTCTAAGGTGACTCGGACAAAATTGTTTTTCGCAAACGACAACGGGATAGCATTTTTTCCATTAGTCATTGATCTCTTTAGATACGGACCATATACAAAGATACATATGTATACAAGATAATGATAAAGGCTGCGCGATGTCACTTTACAAGCATCGATCGTACGTAAATATTACTATATGGATATACGATCTACATAGTTTTCCTATGTACTTTCCCTTGTAAAGGATTGAATGGGGAGAACTATTGATTACAGGAATCCGATTGAAGTTGAATTTATAAGTAAAGCGTTGCGACTGTTAAGCTTTTAAGAGACGTACGATGGGATCATATTGAAATTGAAGAGTCCAGTGAAATTTTGATATTTCTCAAAATAACTGATAACCCGATCCTGCCTTCGTTCAACGAGATAACAGCGTCAGTCTCTAGCGAGTATTCTCTGAGACTGTAGTTTTGATATCTGGCAGCGACGAAATAAAAATAACTAAATCGCTGTGAAACTTGAATTAAAAATAACCAAATCCAAGATCATTAAACGCTTTTACTATTCCCAGCGCGAGTTTATATCGGGTTTAACGTGCGCCGTATTAAAACTGTTATTGAATTTTATCAAAAGACTTCAGGCCAAATAAGACTCAAATTTCGTAGGTCTGCATGGGCCAATCTGATCAGCACGAAATGGCTCAGTGACTTCAATTTGGACGTCATCCGAAGTTACTATTTAACGCCTGGAGTCCGAGCAATTTTAATGAACGAGAATAAACGCCGATTATAAAACCGTGCAAGGTTTATTTATTTCTTTTTTTCATAGCATCATCATCTGCTCACTCGAAACGTAGAACGGATCCAAAGACTTTATATCTAAGAATGGTCCGACTTAGCTTTATCTTAGCGTCTTATCGTCGAACGCGAGATATCACAGAGCTATTTGAAGGCGCCTTTTAAAATAAATTCGACAATGGACCCACCCACCGCACATCTCGGTTTCCAGAAACAAAAATATCCACCTCCATCGTCCGCATAAATATTTCAAACGCGAATCAAAGACAAACGTAATCTCCACCAGCGTGCACTCACTCGTTCATGATCGAGAGGACGAAGTAAGAAATGTCTTTGAAGGACAAACTGCCGATTCGTGTTGTCATAAAATATTCGTCTGCGCATTCCCGTTTCTTTTTGGTGAAGTCGAAGGTGAAGCCGCCCGTCGTTATCAGCGGAGGTCCAAGAAACTTCGTCACCCTGCCGACAGCGGCTGAAATCAAATAACAAAGATATATACTGACCGTCAGCAATTCTCACGTACAACGTCAGACAATCATGATTCTAAAAATTTCTTAAACCTTCCACAAAACAACTTAATCTTCTCAGTAAGCTCGTTGATCGACAAGATCAAATATTTTGGACGCTTCGTATACCTCGAACGTGCTTTTGAGAACGCATTAAGATCAAGTGAAAGAAATACGTCACAAATACGATTATAAATGTCGAATAGAAATATCAAAGAGAAACAATACATTTGACACGGATGACAGTGCAAAGGAGACTTTGAGCGAAAATGTTACTGGAAAGCTAACAAATTATTCGGCTTATTGAAAACTCTTAATGGTTTATACGGATTTGAAAAACAGGGAAAAAACAGAGATTCTCAAGCTTCTTTTGATCCCTATGAAAATTTACTTCTACGGTCCTTGCGTTTGGTTGCTACGCGAAAGGCATTTGCGAATTTCTGGATGCCTTTCCAGGATCTTCGGGTTTACTTGTCGCGAACCCTTGAGATTCTGGAACCGTACTACGAGGGGATAACTTAGTTTGACTGAGGCACCAGCTGGCAACATTTTCCTACAAAGCTCATTATCGTCATAGAGAATATTTCGTATGGCCTTTGCCGCTCGAGACATCTCGCGAGGTAAGGTGCGTGTCTTTACGAAAATTCTATATTACACTTGAGGACGCTAAATATTCAATGAGTTCCTGGCAAACGTTATTTTATCTCGAGTAAGTCACGGACGAACGGACGCCGTTCGTTTTCGAATCTGACGGAGAGACAAAGAAAATATCTTACAGTAGAATAATACAAAAGACTTACAGAGATCGTTTTGAATAATCAGAAAACATATGGATCATTGAACGTTCGCTCGCACAGAGAATGGCAAACGATGTTCCCTTTGTTTTTCTCCAAATTAATATTACCATTCGTCACAGCTGAATGACACAACTTAAAGATTAATCTTACAGGAATCACTACGTAAAGTTAGTGGATTATCTGACTTGTCCAAAGAAAAAGAAAAGAAAGGAAAAATATTAACGAAATACTGACTTTGCGTGAGTTCAAAAAGCGTCAACTAATTGAAACAAAAATTCTTAGGGAAGAAAGTAAATTCTATTTAATCGTACTGTGACTGTAACGCTGGCGAAGTAACGTTTCTCAAGATCTGGAACTAATTATACGTAATTTATATACAGATACACTCCCGTGCAAAAGTCTCTTCGATCCAAGGGCCGTTTAGTGTATAATTGAATTTTGATATAAACTTTTGCAAGCCAGCGTACGTAATCGTTATAGGGATAGCTATGATATGCCATAGTGACTACGAATAGATGCATAATTAATTAACGAGCATCAATAGCAGGAGGCTGACTATGAACCTTATGAAATAAGGTAAACGAATGAAAGAACGTGAACGACTGCTAAAAGATTTTCCGAGCTGGTGTTAGCCATTAGTTATACGTAATCAGTCTGATAGAAATCTTAAAAGTCCAGTCGATATCGATGTCCTTAATCATTCGATCGGTCCAATTCTTTCCTTTTTCATATTTCGCAAATATCTTTTTAACTCGGCTTACACTTATTCACGCAATTCAAGTCTACGTATCCTTTAGCGTGTAAACCTACAAAAAATTCGTTCTCATCGTACAGCGCGAGCAAAGAGCTTGTTTATTCTCGAAAAATTTTAAGAACTTGATAAGAGTCTTCGACCAGCTTCGATTAACAGTGAGTGTCCTTCTTCGAAATACGTAATCCGTTACCTATACGAAATGTAAATCATACGATAAGACTGGCACAGTGAATAGTGAGAATAAATGAAAGAGTAATAAATCAATTGCTAAAACTTACCGACGCAATAGTCGCAAGCTGGTCCCAAAAACAAATGCACGCATTCGGCATAGCTGTCAAAAGCGCCAATCTGTGCGAAAGTCGCGTCGCATTGATCATCCTGTAGTAAAAAGGTCAAGTTCATCCAGGAAGGGAGCAGACCTCTGGAACGTACCTCGTACTCCGCCAGATCTGTAAAAAAAATAATTTCCCCGTAACGTAAATTATTCACGTGACTTTGATAAATTTACTGCGCGAACGTAAAGTTCGTGTCAAAGGCGGATGGCCATCCTTAAAATTTAAGATTAACTAATTCCCACGAGTCACACGACGATTTCGCAGGACACTTTCTGCTCGGCTTTGCCCAGGGTTTAAATATTTCTTTGAAGAATTTACGACCCTTTTGCAATCGTTCGCTTGCTCGAATAATATTATACAAACATCGACGGATAACCAAGTATTTTTAGCTCAAGATTAAGCGAAACCGATACAAATATTAAGATAGACAATCCTAGAGAATATTAATAACGAAGATTTAAACGTTGCTTAAGGCTAGTCTCTTTGTTATTGTTTTACGTTTGTTTAGCTTGTATGTCAGAAATCATTAAACAAAGTGTATTCAGCTTAGTTTTTATACTAAGCAAAGGCACGAGGTTCCATTTTGAGCTCGTAATACGTACGGTGGAATTTTTGAGATTAGTCTTTTGAGTCTCGTCAATTTTTTGTTAAGACATTAAAAGAAGAATTTTCTTATTGAATAAATTGATATTTATCAGGGAAAACTGTATTTTCGTAATTTATTATGACTCTGCTGCGTATAATATACGGAGGGACGTTAATTACGTACGCCTGTTTCTTTCTGTGATATTAAAGGAGTACCCGATGGAGTCTCCCTTATCGAACTCTCGATCACTCTGTCATTTTTGAAAATTTTATCAACAAAATCCAGATACAAGACTATTTTATCGTGATTCTTAAAATAACTTCGCTGATTTCACTGTTAAGTCTTATCGCAATGTTCAATAACTTTTGCTGTCGCCATCCAGCCAACGCATGCACCAAAAAGTCATCAATAGGATGTCTCAATGATAACTTCATTCAAATTAAAGACGTCGGAGAGACGTCTTTTCAAAATTATACGTAGATTTAATAACTTGATCAATAAAATATTGATGTTACAAATTTATAAACTTCCCCAAAATACCTTGAAAGCTCAATAATCGATCGCGTCGTAGGCGTTGTTACTTTTTTTTCCAAAAAATTCTTTCAAGACCATACAACTCTTCGTGCACTCTGACTCAAGAAAATTGGACAAGCAATACATGAAATACATGAACATGAAACAAATCACATAAGAAAAGCTCCTGATGAGCCAAGAGTCCTCAGACAAACTCACCAAGGACCGGTCGAACCTTTGGCAAGGCGATTTCAAATCTAGGATCAGCTGGTAATATTACAGCAGCGCGCAACTCGCAGGACACAACACCGCGTTTGTTTTTGTTGCACAAAGAACCACAGTCCGCGTGCAGCTTGGACTCGCGACAAGACAATTCCACTGAAGTGGGATAAATCAGGACCAACCACAGGAACAGTACGCTGGGGTACCGGGTACCCCCCATGGGTGTAAGCCTTTGACGCGAGAGGGTCACCGTCCACGGCGAATATTGCATCAGTATTAACCAGTATATTAGCTACTGCTGGTATCCATAAACGAAAGCAGCCATTACGATCGTAGCACCACCAGAAGAACCAGCGTCGACTCCTCGTATTTTCTTTCTTCTCTATTCCTTTTACTTCAGCAAGTCCTTCACTGTTATTCTGCGAATAAACAGTAACACAATGGAACTAGTACACTTTGATTAAGAAACTTTTTTATCACTATAATTTTTAACTCGCATCCCTAAATCATTAAGAATTGTTACACGAGGCTCCTACGTCTTCCCGATTTTATGAACGTTTTTAATATTAATTTTTTCCTTACTACGTGCTTCCCGTATTATTTATTATCTGGAACATCATTGTTCTTCAATTTTCCGCACTTTGGTATGACTTATTGTCAGTTCGCACTTCTTTCGTGAATTCTCTAGTCGTATGATTGCCATATATTTTTTCTGTGTAACTGCACCATCCGATTTTCAAAATACGTCAAAAAATCATCACTTCGCCAATACCTTGTGAACGTAACTTTAATCCAAGCAACGTGTACACTGTTCTCAGACTCTTTTACGTCTCTTGGATGAATGATAAAAATATTGAAGATCTCGTGTCTTACGATTAGTTACACGAACATTCAAGCACTCGCTGGACTATCTGGAAAAAAATAAATTTATTCAAGTCACGCGCGAGAAGAATTTTTGTTTAAGAACGAACAAACTAATCGTCGCTGCACTCAATTTATAATAAAATATTGTAACCTCAAAACAACGTATACACAACAGTCACTTGTTATCACGTCGCAATAATTCTTTGATTTTCGCTGTCGTTATGTCAAAAAAAAAATATCTAACGTCTTAGACAATATATCGCGAGCATTTTAAAATCGCAAGGTACCACTTGTCTTATCCACTTTGTCAAGTCTTTCGAACTGACGAAATGAACCCGCGACCGGACACAAAATCCGCAAATCTATTTCCGGTAGGAGAGTCGAAGAAGAAAAAAAGTGCCCAAGCGGAAAGCACCGCACAATTTCAATTTACACGAGCAAGAGACGGAAAAATATTATATCCGTGCATATTCCTACATCGTGTATCACCGATTTCGTATCGAAACGATTGATACGCTATCGGTGATTCTATGTGTCCCCTCTACTATCGGATCTCATAGATGAAGTCCCTTCCCACCACTTTTTTTTTTCACTACGGCTTATCTATCAGGCCTTCGTTTGTTTATATAATATATGACGGACCGTCGTCTCATGGAAAGTTGAAAAAAGGAGCTATTGCAAAATTTATTAATTAAAAAAATTGAAGCTTACGACTTCATGTTTCTTCTTTTAATATGGAAAAGCCCCGAAGCGACGAAAGCGTACATCAATTCAAATTATTGTTTGATCATTGCTGGCGTGAACGCTCTAAGAATAAATAAATATTCAAATTTGCTTATCAGCTTTATCAAATATATGTGGACTGTGCTTGTAAAGCCGTTAATGTAATGTAATGTACTACATAAAAAATATCCAATAATTTTTTCAAAGTTATACCAAGAGCTTTCTCAAGCTTAAGAGATAGATTTTGTATTCTCGGTCTTGCGATAACGTTCGTCGAGTGTTTTAATTATTTATTAACGGTTAGCACGTGTATTATTCAAAGATTAATGATCTGTAAACGATGATTGGGGTTTTATGAAAAGTGCGAAGAGGATGCTCGACGCGGGTAAACGAGGATCCGGCTGCGGAGGTGCGCAGACGACTGATTGCCCGTCAGAAAAGTTCTTCTAACGTAACTTAAACGCAACGCGTAAGCTCCTAGGCGCCTAAGACTTCGCGCAAGAGCAACAAGTGGCTTTATTTATATTAAATATATACGTGCATGAAGGTATACATAAAATAATTCAGTACTACTCACGAGACGTTCCTGCTATTCTTTGGTTCGTCCATAGCTTAAGCCCTGCCGAACAAAATCGTATTATGTACGATATATATTTATTAGTTTACACTTCTGATTCCTGCAGCGATAATAGTAAAATGAAATTTTCTCAAAAATTTAATAAACATTACCAAAAATTAGCGTCGTTACTAATTATCGTGGGGCCGTTCTATTTTTAAATCCAGTCACGTGACCAATCGCGTCATTGATTGGCTAACGCCAGGTACAGTCCTTTCGGAAACAAAACGCATGGCGATTAACCCTGTTGAATAATAATTTGACAATTTCCGGGAAAATGAGGAGCGCAATGTTTTACACAAGACGAAACAAGATGAAATGATATTGTAATAACAGGACAGGAGATTTTAATTACTTTCATACGAATTATTCAATGCGAACGTTGTTATGGGAATTATTGAAAATCTAAAATGTCATAGAGGACAGAAGTCAGTCACGATATCATTTATCTTGTACGTATAGACCAATGAACTTTTCTACTTTCTTGGATAATTACTTTGAAAAAATTCAAGTTCAGGGAAGAGCCCAAGCGTTACGAATCGTCGAAGAATTTTATCTGATTAGTCAGCTGGAGCTGATATCAAGTTTTTTGTCAGCATGGCTATCGTTTCTATCCTCTATTCTCTAAATAATCGACTTTATCGCGTAATCGTTATGGGTGATCAAGCTTATACGATGGTGGATCCGATGGCAATCGTCAGTGTCGATTTATAAAAGTAACTTTTGATCAGCATTCATATCAATACCCGTATTTAAAGTTTTCACGATCAATATCCTAGCTGGAATAAGGTAGAACAATGGAAAACTATCAACCTTATTCTCCTTTTCCTCCTGTTGACTCGTTATTTCCATAAAGGGATTG
The DNA here is from genome assembly GCA_030142595.1 of Trachelus iudaicus. Taxonomy (NCBI): domain Eukaryota; kingdom Metazoa; phylum Arthropoda; class Insecta; order Hymenoptera; family Cephidae; genus Trachelus; species Trachelus iudaicus. The sequence continues at coordinate 540,719 of JARQTH010000401.1, read as the reverse complement.
ACCGCTCAAAACTGAAGAGACGCCGCAAGTACCGTTCCTTGAGAACAAGTACTGCCAATATTAAAGTTCAAATGCTGAATATCATTTCTGTTTCAGGGCAGCGCCACCTACGAGTACTTGCGCAATTTATACCTACGTCGGTGAATTGTCAGCCTAAAAAAATTTGAAAATTATCATAGCTTTTTAACTTATGAGAGAAATTTTGCATTTTTTTAACGAAAAATCTTAACAAATTGGCACAGTTCTTTATGTCGATACTGTCGGCAGCATGCTCCAAATATCAGAACCAGTGTAAACCAATGTAAACACTTGTGATTGTGTAGTTCTACATGACAGAGTTTCACAACTCTATTTGTAAATGAAGATTCTACTTCTGACTGATTGTGATCAATAATCTCAAGTATTTCTTAAGAAATCTATCTAATAATCTTATCCGATATAGTTTTACTAACTTACAATTAGAGTATGAAGTTGTAACTCTTTTAATGTCATTTACACGTATCTCCTGTGATCTCACATAATTATTGTTTTATCTATTTCTATATATATTTTTGGTATATATTTAATGGATTTTTATTATTACGCTGTTTGTCATACGAATTTGTCTCTGTTTACGCTTGTAGAAGACACTTAAACTAATTTATTTAAACGACAACTGTTATTTGACGTACCTCGAGGCACTTTTGTATTTATTTCTCTGTTTGAATTATATTCCTTATAATGTAAATGCTGGATGGTATTTACAAATCAGTTTTTAAATTTAATTATTTTATTTTATTGTAATATTAGTATATCTTGATTATATCCAAGATAAACTTTATACATGAAGTTTTCACGACACAAGTGTAGATAGCGTAAATCTACTTTAAATCTAATATTTTATATGTAATGATTAATGCATAAACATTAAAATGGAAGCTATCGAAACACAATCATTTTATGGAGATACGCTTGCTGCCTGGAGGTCCAAAATCTTTCAAGAGCTACAGCATGGAATTTTACTGACTGTAAAAGAACCTCATAGAATGCCACAGCGCATTATGGGTCCAACACAATTTTGGGCTGAGTTCCATAAGCAAGCTGAGGCCTTAGCTGTTGCAAGACAACACGACAATGGTAGCGACGTTCTTGGTACATTTGTTTATCAGAATGAAAATGGTCACCGAATATTTGTTGTGGCACATCCAGAGGTTTATTGGTGGTACTATATGCAGAAGTCACCAGAGTGTAGATGCTCTTACGAGGTTTGTTATTTCTTGTTGAGAAATTTCAATAAATATGTAAATTCCCTTTCTACAGGTGATTCCTGACGGTGCACCTGTAAAGTTATACTTTGACTTGGAATTTTTAATTGATCTAAATCCTAATCATAATGGACACAGGATGACTAAGACGATAACTAAAATTTTCTGTGCGTATGTCACTAAACTGTGGGGTTGTCCATGCAATGAGAGCAACGTACTAAGTCTGGACTCGACCACGAGTGAGAAGTTTAGTAGACACCTTATATTTTGCATTAAAGAAGTTGCTTTCAAGAACAACATTCAAGCTGGAAAATTTGTAAAAGGTGTTTGCAAGGACATCAACAATTACGTATACTCAGGTTTTAAAGGAACAGATGTTCTTGATTTTTTCGATAGAAAAAGCCTGGAAGAATTGTTTGTTAAAACATCTGAGAGCAGAAAATTGTTTATCGACACATCTGTATATTCAAGAAATAGACACTTTAGAATCTATAAATCTACGAAATGGGGCAAACAGTCACATCTAGTGCTCTCTCCTAATTCAAAATACATACCTGCCGAAGAGTGCAAGGATAAGGATCTTGGAATATTTTTGGATTCACTGATATCTTACTTTCCTACCAAAACGAACCTCATCTTGTTGGAGCTCGATGAAGAAAATGTAACTGACATTGAAATGTACATTAAAAGATCAAGTCAGTTCACTCCATCGCAAGAGAGTACAGTCAAATCAAAATATCCATGCGTCGATAAGTACATTTCAAACATTGTAAAACCTGGAAGAATACGACTGTCCACTTATTTCGAATGCACAAAAAGAATTTCCTACGAAATTATAGGAAATAGGTATAATAAAATTCATCGATAACCTCTCTAAGATCACGTTGTCTTTATACATTTTTATAATCATATTTTCAGACATTGCGATAACATAGGACGACCTCACAAAAGCAATAACATCTATTTTATTGTCGATTTGCGTAAAAAATTGTGGTACCAAAAGTGTCACGACGAAGATTGCAGAGGCTTCATGTCAAAGCCAAAAAGTTTACCGGAAGAAATTGCATTTCAATTGGAAGACGAAAGTGATGAAATTCTTTCTTCCATTGACAACGTTGACTTGCCTTTCACTAATGAAATAAAAAGTGAATGGAAAGAAGATGACAGTGTAGACGCAGAATTGATGAAGATGCAACTATGTTAGAGCAACATTCTCATTATTAAATATTAATTTTATTAGTCCTCTGCATGCCTGGTGAAAAATGATAACATCGTATATGCTTGGTGGGAGTGTCGAACTCAAAAATAAGAGTAACTCTTTTACTTTACTATTGCCATATATAACTATGAGCTGATCTGACAGATCCCACCAGGTACGCAAAGGATGATTACCATCTGAACAAAGTGTAAGTAAAATATAAAGACACCGTTTTTATTTAGCATGATGTTTCCATTATTGTACATGTCCAATTATATAATTTAACGTTGACAATGAGATGTATAATATTTTATTTACAATATACTAAATTGGCGCAGTCTGTCTTGAACTGCCATTGCACCGAATCATCCTCGCAAGTCCTTGATTAATTGTCTATGACAGTTTCAATTGAAAATTGTAAAAAATTGAATGTAGAACGTTCGCTGGACTTTTTAAAAGTAAAAAATAATTTTCAATTCCAACGTCAACGAATTCGCTCTTATTGTACATTGTATTAGTGAAGCCATTCGATCGTATTAAATTCGGTGGAAAATCATTTGTTTGCTATAGAAATTATAGACTATTTTGACTATATTACAAGTATGATTAATTTATATTTTTTATCTACCCGTTTACATATATTTAACGTCTTCGATTTAAGTTCAGGAAATATTTTTGAAACAATGGGACTAATCTGTAATAAATACACGGAAATTTTTCATTGATACAGATAATATGAATAATACGCAAAGATCTTTAGTTTAAATGAATTATGGTACGTTTCTTTATATCCAGATTACATATCCCAAAAATATTCCACGTCGATTAGGTCTATTAGTAACAACTGCAATGCGTCAAGGTCAAAATTGATGCAAAATCTTATCGTTCAACAGAAAAACTAACACAGGTTCATACCAAATTCCATCGACTATTGAATAGATCAATAAGGATCAGTTTCCTGTGGTATTGCAAAATAATTTGATCCTTCCCATTCAAGAGAACGAAGTGACTACCCCCCCAGTTTTGAACGAGTTAAAATGATTAGTCCACACGACAATTACACGACCAATTAGTATTGTAACTTGACGGATCTTAGTCCACGGTTACCATTATTTCCGTCACTCCAAATTGTCGAGTTGTCGGAATTTCTGCGATCGTTCTGCCTTCGTTGAAACTACCCCATCGAGTTGCATGTCAAGCGAACAACTTGGTGAGGAAAAAATAATGAAGGAATCCATAATCCTCTGGTATATGTTCTTGATTATCTGTCTTCTCCGATTCTTCTTCTTCTTTTTCCTTTTCCTTGTTTTCATTTTCATTGTTGTCCGCCTCATCCTTCGCTGTGATATCTGCCGGTTCCGTTTCACTTTCCTTTTTCACATTCTCAGACTGGTTTTCCTTTTTAATTGACGATGACGAAGTCCCATTGTCTGCATCGTGCACTGTATTTGGAATATCCTCATTGCCTGAACTGGATTCCTCCTTTGGTATCAAAGTATTTTCCCCAAGTGTTGCTTTGTTCTTGTGATAATCTCTCGCGGCTTGTCGCATACGACACAGGAAGTTTGGTAAGCCTTTTAAAAGGAAAAAAGGTATTTTCTATGATAAGTTAATATAATAAATAGGGATTTTTACTTTGGAAAAAATTCAACTCTTACCGCTCATTGAAACCCACGCAGTGACAGCTGATGGTATGTGGATACCCGGGTCCTCGAAGTACGTCAAACAAAATTCGATTCCTGGCTCATCGAAATCTTTGTAAGGCCTTATCACCATATACGACCAGTAGGAGGTAACTCTGTTACGTGGACACAGGACCGATTATTTCAGCGATTAAATCCAGCGAGTATTCACAGTCAATTAAAGTCAATCCGTAAGGAAATATCAAGAACTAGAAAAGATCGATTGACTTGCTTAGATAACAACTGTAGAATTCGACTGGATTATAATTAAAGAAATTTACCTGTGGGTATCGGTTCTCTTTGGTGCCTTTGGATGATCCGTCCCCTTGCTAACAATTATTATCAATCCTTCACTTTTGTTCAGCAACCATCGCCGTTGATACACGTAGTCACGGTTTGCGAATAAACTCTGATAAAGAAAAATATAACTCTTTAATTTATTTATACAGACACAGGCTATTTGTAAAGCGTTATTTAAAACTTACGGGCCAGATCATCTCCCAGTATATTATATCGCTGCAGGAATGAGATGTCATCTTCGATGAGGGATCGGTATCGATGATCTCCAACTGCCGTGCTGTATGATCCCACTGTTTTCTGTACTCTATATCGATTTGAACTTGCAGGAAGTCATGAGCGGACACATCGGAAAAGGAACCATAAACTTTATAGGCATAAAGTCCTCCGGTACCAGATTCCTCCTTTCGCCATACAAGCATATCCTGTCTCTCGATAAATGGCTGCCATTCTTCTCCTGAAAATAATGAATATCCTGGAATCCATTCAACTTTATAACTGGACGCTTTTTATATTCTTTATATATACCATTTTGGCAATTGGCAATCGCTGCTTTTGCTCCGTGACACTTGCAATACTCTATTCCAGTTTGAGTGACGTCGATCACCAATCTTTGATGACAGTTGTTACACGTCACTGTGGATTCTCTTAATTTGTAAATTCCATCTATTTCTTTACTATAACTGAAATGGAAATGAAGAAAACATGTATGAACATGATATAAACACAGATATTATTTATTTGTTTGCAGACTATAGTTTTATTACTTATGCCAGTACATTAACTATAAAATGTATGAGATTTATATTCATTTCATGAATGGAATGTGACGAAACACTCCAGAATAGATATACATCAAATTATATAATAAACGTCACTATGTAGATAAAGCGTATTGGACTTATCATGTACCTAAATTTATATAACTATAAATTACTTATTCCCCAGCAGATTATTAAACCTATCGAATAATGGTAACATTAGTGAAACGTTATTTGTAAAATAATAAATTAATAACATTGAATTAAAGAAATACAAATCCTGTACTTCCATAAGAAATTAAATCCTTATAGAATATATAATTTACCTATACATCTCCTCATCTGATATCCTTTCCCGGTCCCAATTGTAAATGCTAACACCAACAGCACTGACAAGAAACTCCTTAGCGTTCCTTCCAACTCTGCATCTCCATGACTTTATAAATTCTCTGAGAGCAACCTCGTCCCAGATCTTTGTATAAAGATGAAATATTTGCATACTCCGTCTCACCCTTTGAGCAGCAATGAACTCAAATTGTTTAGCACATGCTCTGGCGACCTGGATACCTTGCTCCCTAAACCAAATACCTATCCGTCGACCATGCCCACCCCATTTTCCATAAGCACGACTATGACGGTTACACAGAGCATTTCGGGCTGTGCTATTATTAATTAAATTGGAATTGAAACGCCGTGAAAGAATGCCAGACACGTGCCAACAGTGCATTCTAAAACGTGTTCTGATAATGTGGTTAATCAAAGATCTCACCCACGACTCCTAAGCATTCTCCAGTTCTCAATAAATATATCACCGTTGTCACACGGCACTAAAAACTATTTGAAGTCGAGGAGCTGTTGCACGTAGCAAATAAATTTATTCTTCACTACATTAATTTATTTGTTTATCGTTACGTTACTGGTTGTCTAACATACACGGTTAGCGCACGCACCCTCGCGATTACGCAGTCCACATTTTCAAGGTGCCGGCGGAGCACGTTTAATACAGGAATGTAGATTATTTAAGAAATCGCAAGAGTCGCCCATTAAATAATTCTCATTTACGATCATTATAGGAACTTTTCTAAATCAGCATGAACCGTAGGTCGATAACGTTGCACGGGATATCAAAACCACTAGAATCGAATTTATTAAACTCCCTATAGTACGAAACCAGCGGTAGATATATCTATACTCTGTTTGATCAGTGCGCAAAGAAAAAGCGCGCGACAGACTGCCTGCTGTCGCTCCTTCCAAAATCAAATGTTTCTTTACTCCTTTGATAAATTTCATCAATGAAACATAGCCAAAACATCTCTATAACTATCTCCCGACCGTCGCCGGCAGTCAAAACGAATATTATATCAAGAATACGTAATACGTTCAACAAAATAAGGAGACACCTGAAAGATCATTTAAAAACGGCGCCATTTTTTCCAAGCGTTTGGTGGCCATTTCGGGAATGAAATGTCTCACGATTGGTCGTCGTGGCTCGAAGGGCACATCCGGCATCGGCGCCGCAGTATTGGTCGGTCCGCCTCGCAGTAGAAGCAGCGGCAGAGAAGTTGCTCGAATTTCCTCAATACTATTGATAAATAGCGGTCGCGTCAACCGTTGTGTGACTTTCGAGCTTACTAACCAAAGACGACGGAATCGAGCAGCAAAAAAACTCGAGGTTGACGGTAGTCGCGGAGTCCGGATCGCCGCAAACGGACTCAACGGAGGCAAAGAGCGCGCGAGTGAGAGCGAGAAGCAGACAGAGGGATAAAGAGTGCCTACGAAAGGGAGAGAGAGAGAGAGAGAACTTTATACCGTAGAGGGAAACAGAGTGCGAAAGAGTGAGGTGAGTGAGTGAATAAGTGAGTGCGGAAGGAGAGTGGGAAGAAACGTCGGCTTGAACCAAGAGGGGCTGGTCGAGGAGAGTGAAGCGAGAGGAAAATTAGAAGTTCCCTAGAGAGCGAGACAGAGAAGGAGAGTCAAAGAATAGAACAGAGATAGTGTGTCGGGGAGAGAGAGAGAGAGAGAGAGAGTGAGAGAGAGAGAGAGAAGAAAAAGAGTGAGGGAGCAGGACAGAGTGTAACGCTTGCGGTGGTCGTTGTCGTCGTCGTCGTCGTCGTGTGGTACGGTCGCGCGCTGTGTCTTCCATCTCGGTAAAACAGTTCTGCTCCTGGCAAAGTCCGTAGCTCGCGTTGTTGGGTGTGACGGAATTCGTCGGTGAAAATCGCGAACGCCAACACGGCGTACGGAGTGTTGCGCAGTGGCTCTCGTGGTGCGGCACGTCGGGCGTAACGTATCCAAGAGAAGGAGGAGGACGAGGAGGTGGTGCGGTGTTAGAGAAGAAGGCAGAAAATTCTCACCAGTGGCGGGTCCGCGCGATAAAACGAATCGAAAAGCAGCGAGGTGAGAGAGAGAAATAGTACGAGACAAACAGAGTGCGAGAGGGAGGGGGAGAGAGAGAGAGAGAGAGACCCCGCAAAAAACCGATATATCCCCGGACTTGGAAGGAGCTCTTCCGAGTTGTACTTTTTTCCCTTCTTCCCTCTTCTCTTCTTTCTTCGCTCCGCCATTGTACGTACGCTAACTCGCTACAGCCAAAAGAAGTCGCTTACGACTTGCTCCGAATCATCCTAAGTTCACGTTGTCGTTTGCCGCCGCCGACGCTGCTGCTGCCGCCGCTGTTATTCTTTATCTTCGCTGTGGCTGCCGTGTCGAATTTACCGTTCGTGTTGCGCGGTCGTCCGGACACGCTTACTTCGACGGAATCGTTACGCCTATCGCCATCGTCAAATTTCCACGACCGCTTTTTTCTCTACGTTATTAATTCTGTGATAAAGTAACGTGCCCGATACGAAGACGCGGCATCACGTCGTGCCCCTGCGGACTTTTACTCGTCATTATGCAATAGACATGCAGTCGAAGAGGATCTTCTTGCTCTGGTGACGACGGCATGTTTTTATCTTTGTTCTCGCATCTCGAGCCACCGGACTGACTGCGGATGTGGATTACTCTAAAGGACGCTGCTTTTAATTTCGTGGGTGTACATAGCATTCTCGTGTAATGATTGTGCGTGTGGTTCGTATCAGTGATACTGATACAATTTTGTTTCTAACGTTGTAAGAAGTGCTAGGCTCTACTGTTATTACTGTTACTGGTGTTCCTACTCTTTGGGTACGTCGCCGTCGAGACACCGACGCTCGATCACGTGGAAATGTATCGACTGTGCGTGCTTGTAATACGCTAGAAAATCTTGTGAGACGCGGCGGGAGTTTTTATTTCGATTGTTTCCATTACATGCGTGCGACCACGAGTTTAAAAGTGAAGTGCAGTTTATCTCTAGAACTTCGTACGTCGAATTCTTGTATAGCGATATACATATTTGCCCTGTGGCTTGCTTATATAGGCTCATCCCCTATAGAATCCCATCCCCCCACCGCGCCGATCCGACCAATAGGAAATCCCCTCCTGCCTACCTTACTCTCTCCTTTTCTCACTCTCCTCTCATCTGGCTCCTCAGTCTTCTTCTGCCTTCTTCTGGCACTGCCAAAGAACGTCTTTCCAGGCTACCTCGTACGCGTGTCCTTTCTACCCTTGCAACATTACGACGCCCTTCGCCAATTACGCTACTGTTCACCTGGATTTTAACGGTCGAAAACAATTACCTCGTCCTCGTGTATTCAGATACTAGGTGAGTCATGCGGAAAGTTTCCACGTGGAACTTACTGTTTTTTTTCAAATATGTCGTTTATTTTGATAGCCTCAATCTAGTTAGTAACTGACAGTGATAGTTTTTAAGTGAACTGTATGTGTTGATTTTAATTTGATGATTTTTTTATGCCCTAGATTATATCCTGTCCGTGGGAATGTTCGAAGCTTGACAGACTGGATGAGAAGTATATGCTTCCCTAACCTGTACAAGAACAAGGATTTGCCTATTCGGTACTTATTGACACTACGGAAGCTAGGACGGAGCACAGTAAGAAGAAGGAGTACGAAGAGAACGAAGGAAGGAAGAACAAAACAGAGGAATGGATGAATGGGAGTGAGCACGCCCCAGGAGAAGTGTGGCTGCAGCAGGTGCAGGTGCAGGTGGGTGCCTCTGGATGTGGAGGCAGCAGCACTGGCATCGTCAGTGGCAGTGATGGCCCCTGCTCTGACGGAAGGCGGTCCACAAAAGCCTGAGAATTTGCTCCCTCCCTTACCGGCCAGTGGATTCCTCTCGGCCGAGCAGGCTGCGCAGGTCTGTCAAAAGCGTGAGGTCCTGGCCAAATTTGTCGTATCCGCCAACGTGCAGCCGTCGAAGATAGACGAGCAGTGCTTGCGCGGCATCTCAAAGGACCTCATTCGTGATGTCATCAACTCAAAGTACGCGAACGGTCTCGATAGTCTGTCGACATTCGCGAACGGATCTAACCTGATCGCGAGGAAAGGATCGGCGGAGCGCGAGAGCGAACGTACGCTCGTGCCGGACAGCCCTGATCGAAAGGCCAGCGACATTATAATGAACGACCCATCTATGGGTGATCAACCGGACGACATGGGCTTTTTGAAATCGAACGTAGACGTACCTCTGACCACCTCCGGCAACACCAGCGCCGAGAAGAACCTGGACGTCGATCAGATAATTGGCTTTGGCGCAGAGATATCCGCGGACGGAGAACAATGCGGCGTCGGCGGTGTTCCTGACATCGGGCACAACGTCGAGGAGATCCTCCAGGTGATTAAATCCATGGAAGGCGCCGAGAACGCCGAGAACATCTCAGCAGGTTCAAACGAGCCAGCTCACGGCGCAGCGGACACGGTGGAGATGTTCTCTTTGCCAATGGGATTGACCTCCTTCGAGCGCGATCTCCTCAGCGATGTGGACGTTATGAGTCTCTGCAACGACAACATGAATATCGCCGAAGCCGTCGAGCAACCGAAACCCGTCAACGTTCTGCGTGTCCAACAGGACACTGTTGCTCAGAAGCAGTTCGAGAGCGAGAGACGCTGCGCCTTTCTCTTGAGAAGACTAAGGAAGCTCCAGGCGAGGCTCGTGGGTCGTCACGTTGCTGAGGAAAACACCGGTGTCCTCGAGCTTGCCCATCATGGCGTTAAGAAATACTTCTTTCAAGAGCTCGCTAACATCAGCTCCAAGTCGAACGTCAGGAATTTTCCGGACATCAGTACCAGCCTTGACTCCTTTCTACAGAAAATCGAGAAGTCCTGCATCGCGCAGAGCAACACCGTCAACAGGCAACGTTCCTATTGTCGATACTTTGGCGCTGGCTCCAAGGACAACCTTAGTGCCAGTGCCGGAGGCAATAGCAATCGTCATCCCGTCTTCGGCACGCCTCAGGTCAAGCTTAAGTCTGACGAAGTGGAGAGTGTTGCTGGTCCTCTTGCTACTCAACTCCATATCGTCCAGGCTAACCTGGACTCGGACTGCACAGCATCCAGCAGTGGAGGCGAGAGCTGCGACGAGATGCAGACTTTCAACAATCCTCATCAACAGCAATTGCCCATGTGAGTCTACAATGGACAGCGACAGGTTTCGAAATGAAATTATAGTCGTCGTCTTTTATAAACCTTTTTAATGTTTCAAGTGAGTTCTGCTATCGTTTTACAACAACACTGTCTACAAAGTTGTGCTCTTACCGAATGCGTCATCTGTTCAATCTATTGCGTCATCTTAACGCCTAACGCAACAATGGTTATTGCTTTGTTGAATATTTGCTATAAATTTAAATTCTTCTTTTTTTACATTCACGTGACATTTTATAATATTGGCGGATACATATCTTTTTTATATGTAGTATATATATTATACTTGTGATCTGACATTTAATCAAATTTAACAGCATTCGTCGAAGCTACCTGGCTGAAATATATCTATTGGATGTACTAACTCGTGCAAAATCAATATATATATATATATATATATATATATATTATTTTACCTATCGTAACAGCTAGAAAGCTTTTGGTAGAAATTACACATTTAGCATCCATAAGCTAGTCCCTATAATAATTCCTATCACTTTTGAGCTTTTTTTCTCGCGGAAACAATATCACTCTGTCACGTTAACCGAATAGACTTTACTTGGTTCGGTTTTCGAATTTAACTAATGTTGGATTAATGCAGAGCAAGGGGAAGGAAAAAATCACAAGATAACTCCGATCGCCCAGACACCTGTTAATTTCTCAAACACTTATCTTTGATAAATACATAAAATTTTAAAGATTGATTAAGCTTTTCGATTGTTTCTGATTGCATCTGTGATCATCAATGTGGTACAAATATTACTGAAACTGATTCTCTCACGCATTGGATCCCTTTGCACTACAACAATTATTCAAACAACAATATTGACTAATCTTTGACGTATTCACTTTCACTCATTGATTAGTAAATATTCGTAATATATGCTAGATTCTTTTCTGTTTGATTTGTACGTCATCGTACGTCATTGATATACACTTACATTTTTGAAAAGACTCGGTGACTTAGCGAAGAACAATTTAGTGATGAGTAAATCCATTTCAATCCATCCAGGTATTCTGAATGTTCTTTCTTTTTTGTTTCTCCTAAAAATATTTACAGTTCCAAAAGGGCTGGCTGGCGATATGCCCAGGATCGTGCCGGGGTAGCGTCCCGGTGGACTTGGCTGCAGGCACAAATATCCGACCTGGAGTACCGTATACGGCAGCACAACGATCTCCAGCGTCATGTTCGCGCCAGCAAGGGACTGGTGATGCTCGAGAACACGGAGACGATAAATGGGTACAGTGGAGTCTTGCCGGGTTCGACGGGTCGCTACAATTCCCCGGAGACTGAGTCCTCGGCGAGCAGAACGAGGCCCTTCGTTTGGAGCATGTACAGGAAGCGGAAGCTGCTACAGGTTGACAGGTTGCACGAGGTGTCCAAGCGAGCTGCTAAAGCATCCACAGTGAGATGTGATTGCGATCACGTTTTACCACCGTGTGCATTGTGCACTGGTAGGCAAGATCCTACCCAGAGCCAGGAACCTTTAGAGCAACTTTCCGTACAGGAACGCGTCGCCCTGGTCGATCCTGGTTACCATCCAGTCCTATCGTTTCCCGATGGTGAATATCATCATTAGTTACTGCTGCCGCTCTAAGAAATAATTCATGAACCAACAAGTGCGCTATAATGTTCTTGTTGCTTTTAGAAATTTCCCATGGCACCCACCTGGAGGCGATCATGAAATCGGTAGAGTGGCAGCAGAAGATGCTACGAGGAAACTTGAGAATGACACGGCTCAAGGATAAGGACAGTGGCGAAAGAAGAAGCAAAAAGATACCTGAACACCGTACCAAGTATGCTGCGAGACTCAAAAAGTCTTCGTCGACCATCTTGACTGCACGTGGGTATACTCTTTTCAAGTAGGCTTATGTATACATTTCTTTTAATTCTTATGATTTATCGTACGATGCGTTTATTGGATGCTGCGCGTACAGGAATCAAGAGGAAGATGCTTAAGGGAAAGAGAAATCGGCACAGTCACGATAGAAATATTCACGGTATCAGTAGGAAGAGGATCGCGAAATTGACGCCACCCGATGAAGACGAGGATGCGAGTGCCCTTTCGGGATCCAGTAAGCATTCGTCTCCGGTGCCTTCCCCGCTGCAACACACTCCGACACCTGTGGAGAAGATTCCACTCAAAGAAAAGAGTACCAATCCCCACGGGTAAGGGATACCCTTCGATTCAATTTCTTTTCATTTGGGTCTCCGTTTATCACTGACGTACTTTACGTATATCATGTTTCAGGCGTTTCAGGCAGAATTCGTACGACATTGACAATATCGTTATACCGTACAGCGTAGCTGCCTCTACGAGACTGGAGAAGTTACAGTACAAGGAGATTCTGACACCAAAGTGAGTGCACGCAATCAATTGAAGGATGCAACGATTGTTTTATATATTTATAAAAATGTTCATCGACGGCTACATTCTCGTTTGACGTAATCATTTGTTCAGGTGGAGGCTGTGCGAGGAACCATCGAAAATGGACGTTAAAAATGGCGTCATGCGTAGGCCTAGTCAAGATACCGATGTAAGTTCAATGAAATTCGTTTTTTGTTTTTAAAAAAAATAACATTAATTTCCATACGTCATTTCCAAACTGTCAGCAAGTTGTTTCGTGTATTTGTTATCTCTCAAGAAGTCCATCGTTACTGTAAACTCGTAGTCTTTCGACGCGTAAAAAACCAGATTCACAATATAGACGCCCAATAGTGCGCGCGTAAAGAACCTGCGTAAAGCGTTTTGTTATTTGTCATTTAATCAGATTGAGGACGTGTCGGATGAGATGATAGCATTGAGGCACGAAAGGAGCGAGAGGGAGGAAAATAAACGCTTCATGACCTACGTGAACATGCCACCTCAGTCTCGTATTCGTCACAATAGGCGAGCTGACAGCCGAGCGGATAGCGGCGCGAATACGCCAGGTACGTCAAAATATCCTTTTTCTTTGCAATTTAGAAGATAAATTAGTTATCGATTCGATTTTTTGAAGCGAATACAAGCCACTTGACGTTATCTTGAAGATATCATTGAGCCTAAGTGGCTGATTATAGTGCATTTGATCACTGGCGCGAAGCGATAGAATTTTATGTTCGTTCTATTCTAATAAGTGGGAAATAAGAGTTCGGTGATGGTCGGACAGCAATAATTAGTATCTGAATACTCTGTAGATCCCATGTCTCCACACGCGAGTGACTTCGGCGGTGACGTCGCGTCGCCTATCACGTCGCCACCAGCCACGCCCTCGATCCTCCAGGATGCGGAACACCAAACGGATCCCAATCGTCCTTCGTCTTTGCAAAATGCTTTTCGACGACGCACCATATCCTCGTCGAGAATGCCCAGAGAGGAGATGGGAACGTCTTTCGCGGAAGACGAAAACGAGGTAACTATTGTACGTTGATCCTGGATTTTTTTCTTTTTTTTAATAATCTTATATATATTACATATTTTTATTCTTTGTCGCCCGTATATAAATTAACGCCCACGTTTCTCGTCATACGTAGGGGAACTCCCCTCCTCCCCCCCTGTGCCTGTTGCCGTTACTTTTGCTACCTCGGGTACAATCATCGTTCTGCGAAAGTATCGTAACGCCGTCGTTATTGTTAATCGATTAGCATTGTCCTCCTTTGTGATTTTTGAGAAAGTTCGAAACACTCGCATCTAATTGTACGCAGTTAAGAGCAACAATTAGCAAGCTCGATAACGCCTAACCAGGTGGGAACGCGCCTTCAAGTGGGAACAAATATGTATTTCATTCAAGATTAAACAGCTTTCTTTTTTTTTTACAGTACAAACGTCGTCCGCATACGAGTGAAACGATCGTTAGAAAGTCTCTGTTATGTCATAAATTTTATTTATTTTTCGGCGCCGCGTCACGTTTGTAATGTTTATTTTGTAAATTATCGTAGCTCAAGATTATACATGACTTATCTCAGTGTAAATATGCAATGGGATATTCTATCTTTATCGATGTCAATGTTTTAATATCATACTTAATTATTGGGGGTCAGCCAAATGAATTCTGCGGTATCGGTATCATCCAGATGTTACGTGTCGTGTTTGCGAAGTAGACTCTTTTTTTTTCTTTTTTTCTTTCCTTTTAACTTTATGTACCTTATCAAGGCTTCACGTGCTCGTTACGTTTGCAGTGTCGGCTTTAATGACAGTATTTATAATCGAGCCAACGAATGACGCTTAAAAGTGTTAGCACTGGGTTGTGCAATTAATTATAACCGATCCTCATTAATCATCGTCATCCGGTACATAATGGACCAAGATACTTGATACGTACTTTTGAAGGTTCCATCATCTTTAATACAGCGAACCTGTGATGCGACAGAAAATATGAAAAGTCTTGGGAGTAATATTTAGTTTTGCGACGAAGCTCGAGTCTGCATCAATTAAAAGCAATTCACACGGTACAGACAAAGAACCGCTCGACAGGAGCAATGATTATTATTGCGCAGGACGTGCAGTTAAGGAGAAATATTTTTTTGGGAAAGGAAATTTGTATCTGTTTTGGTTTTTTTTTTTTCTTCTTATTCTTGATGGTAGATTAATTATTATTGAGCTTGCGGATATGCCTTGATGTTTTAGGTTTTACCGTACGAGCCAAGGATATTTCCACTGTCGGAGGAGATCTACGACAAGATGCTCGAGGTGATGCCCGATGGACACTGGCAACCGTCGGTTGCGCCGCTGTGCTCGAGAGAACAAGACAAAGGAGAGGAGGTAACGTACTTAGATAGTCACTTTGTTAGTAGATAAGAGAAAAGAGAGAAAAAGAAAAAAAAAATATTTGTCCCGTTGGCGTGGCATCGTTGCTCGCTATCGATAAGTTCTCAATGAATTGTCATTTGGACGAACGATTGAGCGTAAATTAGACAATTGGAAATCGATAGTCTTACGAAAATCCTGGTAAATCCTCTATCATAGAATCCAGCAATGGAATCCGATTCTGCAACGTTGATCGGCGAACAGCCGCCATGACAAAGGACTCGATTAAATGATATCAAAGGATCACTAGGAAAGGGGCTGATAGTGAGAAACTAATGGAAAATACACGCGGTAACCGTTGCGTCTTACGTTGAAGAGGGACAATGAAAAGTCATTGAGAAGGAAAAAGGGAAACAGTTAACCATAGAATAATTATAAACGTGGTCGATGTTGTTGCGTAAGAAAAGAAAAGAAAGAAAGTATTTGGGGCTGAATTAAGCGAGAGAATGAAACACGAAGACGGAGAACTAAATAAGCGAAACGAGAGGAGGAGTACCGGAGAAAGCGAGAAAGAGGGAGAGATAACGGTGTACAGTGAGAGGAGGATACGGAGAGAACGATGCGGAAGGAATTGATGGAAAGAAAGAGGAAAAAAAGAGGAATATAAAAAATGCTGATGGTTAACGTGCTGTCTCCGGGAATTTGCAGGAAGCCGCACTGGATTCGCCGGAATCGGATTCCACGGAGTCTGCGTGCTGCGACGTAGAAGGGGAGGATCCGAATGATCCCGAGTGGACGGTTGCGGACGACCGGGATACCGAGAAAGAGAGGATACGCCCCACGGCGAAGAGATAGGAAATAATAGGAATTCAGGAGCCGACGATGACTACTATCACCGACGCAAACACGCAGTACGTTGTTTAATAACGCCGTCGTTACTATATGCAGAAGCTACCTGTCAATTGTTATATATACCTGTGGGTAATGTGACATGCACCTTAAGTTAATGGTATTACGAATCTGTAAAGTGTATTATAAATATAAATTTTATAACTTCATTTACGGCGTGCTTTTACGTTTAATGGCTTAACAACAACCTCTTGTTTTACACGAGTCACTAGCGCCATTTTGACTCTCTCTCTCTCTCTCTCTCTCTCTCTCTCTGTTTTGTCATTTATAAAAAGCGCCACTCTTCTATCTCTTTGGCAAAATTGTTATCAGGGCACTGTTGAAACTTGAAGAGTCTCGTGTTTTCAATTTTTGTCATATTGTTATCAACTCTTACGAGATCTTATTACCTTTTCTTCCTTGTTACAGTTGATTTCTATTTTGGTATCGTTCTCTTCGTTGCTGTTTCACATTTTTTTCTTTATCGTACATCTTCACTCTTCCGTAACTGGACTACATTCTTTTTCTATCATCTTCATATTCATTGGTCTCTCTTCGTTCTTGTCCTGCTGTACGACGATGATATTGTCCCGCGCCTTTAGAAACCTCACCGGAATAGATCAAACCAATTTTGTACAAAAAAATGTATTTATATTTCAGAACGAATAACTGCGTAAAATAAAAGTGCCAATTCAAACCTCAACTCGGTGTGTTTCAATCTGCGCTTAATTTTCTGATGATTTAACCAGACACGAAAGTACGATTTAGTAAAGTAGCACAAAGTATAGTAAATTTTGTCTAGTTTCGTACATGAAAGAAGCTGATCAGTAATATGTTGTATGCTTAATATTTTATAGAAAAATTACGGTGTGTTGGTAGTACAAAAATTGAGGTATACAGATAATACAAGGTTTTCACATAAAACAAATGATTTTCTAAAGTCGAATATTCGTAAGTGCTTATCAGCTGGTACCGAATGAAACGATCTGCGTGTCCAATGAATCCAAATCGACTAAGACAGCCTTATTAGTTGTTGAAAATTGAGGAACCGAAATCAATCTGACCCTCTGACCATCTTGTCCTAAAATAAGAATTTTATATTGAATCGATCGAGTACGCTGAGGACAAATCATTTATTAATTTGATAGACATTATCAGAAACTCACCGATCCACAATTTTGTTTCAAATTTTTCCATATTGCCAACAAAATATATATCGGGACATTCGTGAATTATAAACAAATCTTTTCCGCAGTACGGATAAGACGGTAAAGTATCTGGTGCGGTGGGACACAAGTGTCTCCAATCCAGTGTCTTTTCAAGCCACTCCAAAGGCGTCCCGTTTGCCAATCCACTCACTCTCATAATATCTTCAATAGGCTGACCACTTGTGCCCAGGAATACGCGAGTACCAATTTTACCACTCCATGGATTGGCCACACCAGTGAAGTTTTCATATCTGAGATTGACGTTGTGATTATTTCAATGAATATCATTATTTACTTGCACATTGATCTTAGGTATTGAAAAATAAAGTTGTACCTTGAACTCTTTGGTAGCATACAAGGATGTAATGGTTTTTGTGGTAGCATGACACCTGTTGGATCATGCTGACCAGGCATTAAGGTAACCAGGCAGCATTGTGCTAACTCACTGATGAACGAATCTAAGCGTTTCGTTCCTTCAGCAGTTTCCTTATAAACTTCACGGTCCTTTGCTTTTCCACTGTAGAGTCCAGTGCTGGAGAAAATCTCTGGACTGGATCTAACACCGTTTCCTGTTTAAGAGAAGCAATGGTTCTATAAATTGTTAATTAATCACTCGTAATTATGTTGCTATATATATATATATATATATATATATATATATATATATATATATTCTATACGGTTAAATTATTACCA